>ML307735.1:36788-47750 GCA_005239505.1 Nicotiana paniculata | reverse complement strand
TGAAAAAATGGTTGGAGTGTGTACCAACATCCTCAACAATAATGACACTAGATTCAACAAAGTATGTATCATCGATGTCCTTGGTTAACTCTAGTATCTTTTCTACCACATCGACATCCTCCGATTTCAGTTCCAACCTGGGTGGTTCTTCAATAGATTGCTTGGCCGGCGGGTTCTCTCTTTCTTCTATGTATAATGACTCAAACTCGAGAGCCTTTGACCATACCCCTTTTTCCTCAAGTGCTAACACCCAATCTGCCAGTTCTTCACCGTTCATATCTTCTAAATTCATCAAACATTCATCCAAAGGGTCTCCAATAGTCAGGGATGCATCATCTTTTCCTGAGGTCACATTCACAGCATCAATAAGAGAGCAGTTGGCGAACTCACTAGGTTGCCTCATAGACTTCTGCACGTTGAAAGTGATTTCTTCATCATTGAGCCTCATCTTAAGTTCAGCAGTCTCACAATCGATAAGAGCTCAGCCTATGGCAAAAAATGGTCTTCCCAAGATTATGGGAATTTCCTCATCCACTTTGCAGTCTAATATCACAAAACCAGCAGGAAATACAAACTTCCCCACTTGCACCAATACATCATCTAGAATACCCGACAGTCTCTTCACCGTCTTATCAGCAAGTTGCAGCAGCATGGAGGTGGGCCTGGCTCTACCAATCCCTAGTCTTTTATATATGGCCAGCGACATCAAATTAATGCTGGCCCCTAAGTTACATAGAGCTTTGGTGAAAGCTAAGTTGCCAATGGTACAAGGAATTGTAAAACTCCCTGGGTCAGACAACTTTTCAGCAATAGGGCGCGTCACCACCGCACTACAAGTCTGAGTAAGGGTGACAATAGCCAGATCTTGGAAGTCAAATTTTCTGGACATCAAGTCCTTCATCATTTTAACGTAACCAGGAATTTCCTTCAACACATCAATCAATGGGATATTTACCTGTATTTGCTTTAGCATGTCCACGAACTTTTTGTACTGTTTATCCTTTGGTATTTGGCTAGCCTCTAAGGGAATAGAGTTGGCGGTCTCTTTTTCCCAATAATTTGGGACTTTTCTTTCTCAGCCACCACCTCAACTACCGGCTTCTGGGCTATCTCCACTTCTTTTTCAGTCTCACTCTGTGCACTGGGTTCTCCTTCAGTAGGTTGCACTGTTACTTTGGTCAAGTTCGTTGAATCATCAAGTTCAATTGGCATGGGTACCAGTGTCTCGGCCTGTCTTCTTTCACGAGGTCTTTCCAGTTCCAAGTTTAAGTCTCTGCCACTGCAGAGAGTCACTGCCATCAGCTGCCTTGGGCCCTGGTCCATAGGATTTACCTGAGTATCTGCAGGTAAAGTTCCAGGAGGACGATTGTTCACTGCCATAGATATCTGGCCTAACTGTACTTCAATATTTTTAATAGCTGCATCATATATATCTACTCTCTCACTGATTTTTTCATTTGACCCAACAACCTGCTGCATCATAGCTTCTAACCTGGAAAATCCATCTTCTTGCTTCCCCCATGTTGATGCTGAGAAGGGTAGTATGCTTGTTGTTGATTCTGATGATTATAACCTTATGACCTCTGATACGGTGCTGCATTACCTTGTTGTCCCCTAACACCCATATTTCCATTGTTCTGCTGTTGGTGGGGTGGTCTATATGGTTGAACTTGCTGACCCCAGTTTTGCCTCCCTTGTCTCTGGCTTCCATAATTCGACACATAATTCATATTTTCTGGATAAGGAGGGTGATGATATTCTGCATTCCAGTGATTACCAAGTGGTTGACTAATAAAAGATGTGCATAAGCCCCTATTGGTTGTGTCTACGATATGTACCTGCTACTTTTGTCTTGATTCTTCTACCTTCTTAGTAAGTATACTCATCTGTGTTATCAAGGTGGCCACGTTCTCTGCAATAAAATTAGATGGATCGAATGACACTGAGTGAACTACATGAGTAATGGGTGCATTCCTTGTTGTCTATCCTTAATTCTGTGCCATTTTATCAAGTAAGATTTGACTTTCTCCCACGTTTTGCTCAAGAATGCTCCACCAGCCCAAGCATCAACATTTGCTTTAACAGTATTAGCCAAACCCATATAAAAACGTTGCCCCAACATTTGCTCTGGAATACCATGATGTGGACAGATAACCAGCATCCCCTTAAATCGTTCCCATGTCTCTTGCAGTGTTTCAACTAGTTTCTGTCCGAAGCTCAAGATTTTATCAATTTGTTGAGCAGTCTTGTTGGGTGGATGAAACTTGTTCACGAACTGTTTGACTAACTCCTCCCATGTGGTAATGGAATTGATGGGGAGTGAGTTTAGCCAAGTCTGGGCAGCGCCAGTCACTGAGAATGGAAACAACAACAGTTTTATTGCCTCCTGAGTGACGTTTGGCTGCCTCTGTGTTTTGCAAGTTGACAGAAAGTTTTTCAAATGCTGCAGGGGGTCTTCGATGTATGACCCTGAGAATAGCCCTTTGTTATGCAATAAGTGCAGCATATTATTTGTTATCTGGAAGGACTCGACCTGTATCTGAGGGACCAGTATCGCAGTGGCCAAATTATCAGCTGTGGTTGTGCCCAGTCATATAAGGGAGCCTCTGCCCCTATTTGAGAGACTGGGTCTACCACATCATCCCCATTATTGTTCCGGTTGTGTGGATCTTCCATGTCGGTTTCAATTTGTTCAATTTGTGGTTGATGTTTGCTTTTCCGATTGGTCCGGTTTAGGGCCTTGAAAAATTTCTCGGGGTCTGATAAGGCTTCAACTACTTCACCAGTCCTCGATGATTTTCTAGGCATGCACCTGCAACACGTTAGCAAACGTTAAAATTTCAATTTAAAAATGAAAATTTAAAGAAAATTGACTATATTTCAGAATTTTTGTACTTCTTCCAACTCAATTGATAATATCGTTAATTCCCGGCAACGGCGCCAAAATTTGATCACATTCAACTATGTCTTATAAAAGACTAAGCGGGCGTTGCAAATATAATCCAGGGTATTATGCCTAGAGTCGATCCCATAGGGAATTTACGTATCAATCAAGTCTTTAGAATATGAAAATTTTACTCAATCAATTCTCTCAAGACTTTCTAATATAAATTGGTGATGTTTTACTAATTCTACTGACAATAATAATAACTAACAATGTGTTGTAAATAATTATGATAAAGGTCTAAGGCTATGGTTTCCCCCGTTGGTGAAGTTACTTCTCAGATATTTCATATACTTTGATTAATTATATTTATCAATCATGAACACTCTATCTACCATAAATCTCTGTCAAGTAATTATGATAATTTACTAGACGCACTCTCTCAAGTTACGCTAGCTAGATTGCTTTACAGTTCACTTTAGATTTCACCCGAAGTATCGTTATTTCTAATCCAACTTCTAAACCCTCGGTTATGACTTTCGTCTATACTCTAGGAGTGGTGTTGTTCAAACAATTACCTAAATATGCACACTCTCTCAAGTAGATACATACTAAATATGCACAACTAATTGATAGCCATTCAATTAACTACAACAAGAACATAGTTGAACAAATAGAGATGAACAATCAACCAAACTATATTAATATCACCATAAGTTTATCCCCAACGGGTTCTACCAAAACCCTAGATTAAGAAACTTAGCTAATCATATTCATAAGAACCAGTTCTAAAATAACTTGCATAATTGAATTACAAAATAGTAAGTAAAAGCTATGAGAATCAATGTTTTCAGTAATCCACACGTTGTTCTTTACTTCAATGGATTCTCGCCCTTTCAAGTTGTGTTTCTGGGTCTATTTATATGTTTGGGATAAACCCTAGTCGTGTAGGAGACTTCTATTCCAACCGGGAAACACTTAAAACCTTTAAAACTCGAAATTGACCGGACCTCGGGACCCAAGCATTTAGGCTCAAACGCCCCTTTAAAGCCATGGAGGACCTGGAGTTAGGGGCCAAATGCCCATTAACGCCAGGGTCAACCTGGCTTTAGGGGCCAAACGCCCCACTAACGCCAGGGTCAGCCTGGCGTTAGGGGCCAAACGCCCCACTAATGCCTGGGTCAATCCTTTTCGACTCTTGAGCGTATTTTCGACGTTCATGCATCCATTTAGCTCGGTTTCCATCTCCAATGCACCTACACATGAAATAGACTCCATTATGCACAGAAAAGTGTATTTTTATCATTAACGCACATAAAATGTAAGGCATATAACTTGTTAAACCATGAATTCTAGCCATGCATCAACAACTCTGTCCACGAGTTTGATGATGAAGGCTAGCCAACTTATTTCCTTACCCCTAAACAAACGTTCCGTCAAGGAAATATCCATATAGTTGGCTATGTTCTTTCTTTCTTGTCTTGGCAGCAAGAACTTGATGACAAACTCGAAGAGCAACTTGTGTTCTGGCTTCATTTCACTTTTGTAGACTCGCCTGGGTTCAATTTTCCTTTCATTGTCACTGAAGAATCTGGTAATATTGATTGCTGAGGCTATCCCATCTAAACTAGGACATCATTGCCTCGTGTAATCCTCATAGCCCTCAGTAGGAATTTGCAGAATTTCTCCCAGTTCTTTAGTATCAAAGGTGATTTGAATTCCTTTGACTGTGGTAGTGACCCTGCCGTCTTTGACCACTCCATTACCTATGATTTCCACCAGTTCAGCTCTAGCCAACCTTCCTTCAATATGAAGAACCATGTTCTTCCACTCCTGAACATCCAGTGTGTCCAGTAGGTATCTCATCCCAGGTTCCTCAAGATCTTTCACCAACTTTCCCTTCAGAATTGTTCTTTTACCAAACAAGGTGATTCTGTCAGTAGTCACCTCACCAGATTCCCCCTCATCTTCTCCACTTCACTCTCTATCATCATCTTTTTCAACGACCTTCACTTTTCTTGCCTTGGACCTGGTCCTTTTAACGGTTCTTGTAGGTGTGAAAGACACTTTAGCTGACTTCTTTGAAGAAGCCTTAGCCCTTTTTGATTTTGGTACCTCAACCACAACAGGAGCAGTCTGCTCATCATGATGGACCAAGTCCATCGTATCCTCTTCAACCACAACAATATCCACAGGCTCTCCTACTTAAGCCTTTCCCTTTGCAGCTCTCTTTTTCTTGCTCTCAAGCAGAGCCTTCTCAAATAGTTCTTCTTCCTGTCTCACAGCACTACGTGTAGCACGCACCTTAGGATTAGGAGCCTCAACAGCTACAGAAGTTTTCCTCTTCTTGGAAGGAACTGGGGTAACATCCTTCTTGGACTTCTGAGTCTTTCTTTTCTTGCGGTTATAGGACTCCTCCAGTTTCCTTAGCCTTTCAGCCAACGTTTCATCCCCAGATGAACCAGGTTCATCTGTTCCTTTCTTCAAGCTTGCTAGACCTGCCGCTGCTTCCTCGACTACACTTCCCCCTATCTCTATGACATCTTCTCCAACCTTCTCAAGAATGGGACCACAAATAGTCAATGTAGTACCATCCTCCCTAAATCCCTTTCCCTCAAGAACTTTACCTTTTTCTGATTTTCTTTACCTACTAGGAACTTAAACATCCACTACCGACCCAACCAGAACAAACTTGTTCTCAGCATTAACAGACTCAGAAATTACATCAAGATTACCTTGTTCACAATTTGATGAACCAAGTGCTTCATCCTCGTTGGCTGATTTAAAAGATTCACTTGAAGATTCTGACTTTTTATCCTTCTCAGCCTATAGAATTGCTTCAAAGAATTTTTCATGTGACCTAGAAGCCACTTATTTTCTGGCAAGAACCTTTACACGACGACTATGATGGGCTGGGTTAGGGTTAGATGTGGGTTCTGGAACATGATGGTTTTTAGGAATAAGAGGGTTTTCAGGGGTTGAGGCTTTTTCTGAAGATTGAACTGTATCTCGATGGAGAATTTAAGTCCAATTCATAGTTCCCTTCATCATAATCACGATTTGGTGATGAAGAAGAAGAAGCAGATGGTGGTGAAGACATGATTATGAGTGTTGTTAGGAAGAAAAGAGAGAGTGGAAGTTTTTTGGTTTGAAGACTAATGATCTAGGTTCGACGGTTACTTTATGAAGATGAGAGTAATTATTACCCTCATATAAGATATGGCTATTAATTATACAACGGGTAGAAAATTTATTCAAGTGGAAGTCTGATAGTTGTAGGAGTGTCATTGATTTGACGGTAAAGAGTTCCCTACTTCTAGGCTAATTGAGTACTAATGTGACTTCTTTGAACGGGTTCATTTAGGGATTAGTACAAAGAATTTTAAATGAACCAAATATATATAGAGTCCTTCTCATGTGTGACTGTAATTAGTTCAATAATTGTATGGAGATGAGCACATACCTTGTCAGTCAGATGAACTAGCAGAGATGAACCAGGTTCATCATGTTAAAGTCCTCAATTTGCCTCAATTTACAAATACATAGAAACATCATTAGCAACCAGAGAATCATATTAATACATGGCAAGAGAGTATGACAGTAAAGTCATGATGCTGAGCAATGATTAGACTGGTTGATTATCTATGTTAGTGTTTCTAGCCAATTTTTTGTTTTTTCATTTTTTTTGTCAAATTTTTCAATCAGTTGATTTTAATCATCCCTAATTCAAGCTTGTTTCTCTCAAAATGCTCCCTACTCAGTGCTTTAGTAAAGATATCTACAATTTGTTGATCAGTAGAACAAAATTCAATTGAGATCATTCCTTTTTCATAGTTATCCCTCAGGAAGTGGTGCCTAACATCTATGTCCTTAGTTCTCTTATGATGAACCAGGTTCTTTGTCATACTAATGGCACTAGTGTTATCACCGAAAATAGGAATGCATCCCACATCTATACCAAAGTCCATGAGTTATTGCTTGATCTGTAGCAACTGAGCACAACAGGTAGCTGCAACCACATATTCAGCCTCAGCAGTAGACAATGCTACTGAATTTTGTTTCTTGGTAGCCCAAGACACAAGGCATAAACCCAGAAAGGGAGCCATACCTGAAGTTCTTTTCCTGTCAACCAGGAAACCTGCATAATCAGCATCAACATATCCTACAAGGTCGATATTACTACCTTTAGGATACCAAAGGCACAAATCAGTGGTGCGTTTCAAATATCTCAAAATTCTCTTCACTACAGTGAGGTGGGACTCCTTTGGATTTGCCTGAAACCTAGCACACAGTCCCACGCTGAACATAATATCATGTCTGCTGGCAGTGAGATATAATAGAGACCCAATCATCCCTCTGTATAGCTTCTGATCAACAGATGAACCTGGTTCATCCATATCAAATTTTTTAGCTGTGGATATGGGAGCGTCTATTTCCTTTGAGTCTTTCATTTTAAACTTCTTGAGCAATTCTTTCACATACTTTTGTTGGTGGATCATTGTTCCATTTGGGTTTTGCTTAATTTGCTAGCCTAAGAAATTTTTTAGCTCACCCATCGTACTCATCTCAAACTCACTCCCCATTAGCATAGCAAATTCCTTGCTCAATTTTTCAGAAGTCGCCCCAAATATAATATCGTCCACATATATTTGCACCACCAGGAGATCCTTACCCTTTTCCCTTAAGAACAAGGTACTGTCAATTTTGCCTCGTTTGTACCCATGTTCTAGCAGGAATTTTGATAATCGTTCATACCATGCTCTTGGTGCTTGTTTGAGACCATATAGAGCCTTATCGAGTTTGTATACGTGGTCAGGTGACTCCTTGATTTCAAAACCTGGAGGCTTCTTGAAAAATACATCTTCCTTCAGATAGCCATTAAGAAAGGCACTCTTAACATCCATCTGATGAAGAGTGAATTCTATGTGTGCAGCAAATGCTATAAGAAGTCTGATTGCCTCCAGTCTTTCCACAGGGGCAAAGGTCTCATCATAGTCAATTCCTTCTTCTTGACTATACCCTTGAACAACTAGTCTTGCCTTATTCCTTGTAACAGTTCCATCCTCACCGAGCTTGTTCCTGAAGACCCACTTGGTGCCACTGATCTGTCTAGTGGCCTGGGTACCAAGTGCCATACTTGACTTTTTTCAAACCGATTCAGCTCTTCTTGCATGGCATTTACCTAATCAACATCTTGTAGGGCTTCCCCAATGTTCTTTGGTTCGATCATGGATAGAAAGGCATCAAACGCACACAAATTTTTCAAGGATGATCTTGTTTTGATTCCGGATGCCAAATCTGTTATGATGTTCTCAAGAGGGTGAGAACTCTGATATCTGTGTGGTTTAAGTACCAGCTGTTCATTCCTAGACGATTCCATGGTGTCTTGTTGCTGTGAAGCAGGATCAGGGCCAGGTTGCATATGTTGAATTCCCCCTGTCATGTTGCTTGGGGTAGTTGAACCTGGTCCATCACCTGTTCCACCTTCCATGTTTGCTTCAATGTGATCATTTCTTCTCACCAGTCGTAGCTACTCATCTTCTGGTTCCTGTCTCTCAGCAAGAGTGTTAGTTTCATCACAGACAACATGTACACTTTCTTCTACACACATAGTTCTTTTATTATATACTTTATAAGCTTTGCTATGTGATGAATATCCCAAGAATAACCCCTCATCACTTCTGAGGTCAAATTTTTCTAGGGAATCTTTGCCATTATTATGCACAAAACACTTGCATCCAAAAGCCATAAAGTGGGATATGTTGGGCTTTCTCCCTTTAAGTAATTCATAGGGAGTTTTCTCTACCAGAGGTCTGGTCATGCATCTATTGATTATGTAACAAGCAGTGTTTATTGCTTCATCCCAGAAACTGTGAGGTAGTTTGCTAGATAGAAGCATGGTTCTTGCCATGTCCTCAAGAGTTCTATTTTCCTTTCAACAACCCCATTTTGCTGTGGGGTTCTAGGAGCAGAAAAGTTATGATTAACACCATGTTCATTAAGAACTCAGCAAACTTAGCATTCTCAAATTCAGTACCATGGTCAGATCTTATTGATGCTGTTGATGTCCTAATTGATTTTGAGTTTTCTTGACAAATGAGGTGAACATATCAAATGCTTCATCCTTAGATGCCAGGAATAAGGTCCAAGTGAACCTTGAATAATCATCAACTAGCACCATCACATATCTCTTACCACCTCTACTCAGAGTTCTCATAGGACCACATAGATCCATATGAACCAGTTCCAACGTCCTGGTGGTACTGACTATTTTCTTACTTTTGAAAGAGGACCTTATCTGCTTCCCTCTGGCACATGCCTCACAAACTTTGTCCTCCTTGAACTTAATGTTAGGAAGTCCTACCACTAATTCCTTAGAGACTAGTTTGTTTAGCTGAGTTAGACTCGCATGACCAAGTCGTTTGTGCCAAATGAGGGGATCACTGTCCAATACACTTAGGCAAGTGAGTTCATTTTCAGAAAGTGTGGACAAGTCTATTACATAGATGTTATTCATTCTTTTTCCCTGCAAAACAATCTTGTCAGTAAGTAGGTTAATCACAAAACATTTTGTGGAAGTAAAAGCAACCAGGTTACCTCTGTCACACAGTTGTGATACACTGATCTGGCTATATTTCAAGCCATCTATTGGATACACATGTTCAATGGATAATGTGTCATCCTTACCTACCTTACCAACCCCAATAATTTCACCTTTCTTTTCGTTTCCAAAGGAGACATTTCCTTTTTGAGACTTTCAAGTGAAAGGAACTGTTCCATGTTCCCAGTCATATGCTTTGAGCAGCCACTATCCAAATACCAAATTTGGTTGCTTCCTCTCACTTGGACCTACAAAAGAATCAGAGGTTAGTTTTAAGAACCCAAACTAGTTTGGGTCCTTTTCTATGAGAGAATGGATGAATCAAATTTTTTCTGGCCCAATTTGGTAGCCAATTTTTCCTTTTTACAAACCTCTCATTTTTTCGACTAGCCTGCTCTTTTGCAGTACACTCATATTTGTAGTGCCTAGTCTTACTACAATGGGTGCGGATTTTATTCTCAAGGAGAGTGAGATACTTGCTTTTTGGATCCCACTTGGGCAATTGACTTCCAAAGCCAATCCCTCTCCTGTTGCTACTATGATTCTCTTGAAGCCATATCAGGGCATCAGAGCATTTATTCCATTTACAAGTTTGACCTAATTCATGTTTGACTTTGCCAAGTTCTTCATTAAGAGTTCTTATCTGTTCATCCTTGGCATACATCTTATCTGTTAGTTTTCCCACGTTTTCTTCTAACATGATATAAGAATAATCAACAACCTTTTTACTGGATCTTAGCTTTAGCTTTAAGTGTTCAGATTTTAGTTCTAGAATCTCAGTTTCAAGTTGATGAACCTGATTCAACAAGTCACTATTTTTCTTTTCAGATTCACTGACTCTGATTTCTAGGTTCATGAACTTTGCTTTTAGCATTGCACATTCTTTAGATATTTGTCCTTCTCTTTGGTTGTTTCCTCATAACCATCTATGAAATCAAGTAGAAACTCAGAGAGTTTTTCCTTAGATAGGAACTTTAATTTGTTTTTAAGATGGGAGATACTTACCTCTGGTTATTCATGTGATTCCTCATAAGATTCTCCAATTTTCATGAGCTCCTGATCTTCAGTCTCCCCATCTTCTGATTCCTCATCTGAACTTTCCCCCCAAGGAGAAACCATAGCCTTTGTTGTGGTTTTCTTGGGTTGGACCTGTTCCTTCTTTCATATCTCTGCTTTTTCCATTCTACTTCCCACTGAGGATAGTTTTTGATGAGATGGTCAGTCTTACCACATTTATAGCATCCCTCGTTGGTTGGCCTTTCTAGAGCTTTTGCTTTGTTGTAGTTTCCTCATCTAGAGATTCCCTTCTTCCTCATGAGAAAGTTTCTGAATTCTTTGGGTGATCATGGCCATCTCATCATCCTCCAGATCTTCTCCCTCAGTGATTCTTAGTGCTAGAATCCTCTCCTTCTTTGGACCATCCATCTTCATTTTTTTCCTTCTCAATTCATAGGCAGTGAGGTTGCCCGAGGGGCTG
>ML307735.1:23405-36757 GCA_005239505.1 Nicotiana paniculata | reverse complement strand
TCTTGGATAGTCTCTCCTTCTTTCATAGTGAAGTTTTCATACTGAGAGTATAGTAGAGTACCTCTTGACCTTTTTACCTGAGGTGTTCCTTCATGCTCTACTTGCAAGGTATCCTAAATCTCTTTCGCAGTGGTGCAACTTCGGATTCTGCTGTACTCGTCTGAACCTAGTCCACACACTAGCCACTTTTTGGCCTTTGCATTCTTCTCCCATTTCTTCAGATCTTCAGCAGTGCAATCAACTCTAGTCTTTGGTACATCTATACCTTCAACGCTCTTCATCAAGGTAGCTAGAGGACCATCAATGACTATTTCCCAGAGTTCATAGTCTTCTCCAATCAGGTGGTCTTTCATCCCGTTTTTCCACTAAGAGCAATACTGGCCATTGAAGAGTGGTGGCCTTGCACTTGATTGACCTTCCCAATTTTCAGGTGGTGCACTCATCTTGATCTTCTCCAAGGTGTTAGCCTTTCAAGGATAACCTGCTCTGATACCAATTGATGTTTTAGACGTCAATGCCACACAAAAAGATAGGTTACTTTGTGTGGTACCCCATTTTCGAGTGTTGTCTCTCTAGAAGAACCTGGTTCTTCTTGGTGTTCTAATTTCTGCTGTTGCGCAATAATAAAAGCAGTAATGTAAAAACACAGAGATTTTTACGTGGAAAACACATGGCTCAAAAGGTGAAAAAACCACGACCTACTCCTCAGTAGGATTTGCTCAAACTCTTCACTAAAACTCTGAGCCAAACGGACTTACAAAATAAACTCTTTTGTAATCCTAGGACTAACTTTAATCCCTTTTTAGTAACTAGCCCCTAGCTAATTTCTACAAGCTTCAAGTTAACTCTAACTTGAACAATGCGTACCTTTACAATTGCTTCTATGAAAGATGAAAAGATACAATATTAAAACTTCTACTACAACCAACTAGACTCAATGATAAACAGATGGAACTAGTTCTTCTAGCTGGTCTGTAGCCTTTGTGTCGCATAATAATTCTGTTTGCAAAATATCTGGGAATTTTGCTTTCAGCTCTTGATTCACTTCTGCACTTGTGCTTCTTCATTCAAGCAAGAATACTTCAATTATTTATAAAATCAGTTGAGTTCTGGTACGACTCTACCTGGGAGAACGAACGTATTAAACTCAACTTCCTTCCTTCGTTACTGTCCTTGCTGAATTTAACTTCTATTCTCTCATCAATTTGCAACTTTTTCGCATTAGAAGATACTCTCCTTATTCATTGATACGTCACAATCACATTCATCTCCTATGCATATAAGGTTTGTGTGCCAACTCGTCAGGTCAAGTATGTGTGCTCTGCTGGACCTGGTTCAACTGGTCAGACATTTGTCAATCTTCAAAACTATGCAGTGACTTGGGTCAACAAAGATAGAAGAAGCTGGTGCTGCATAGGGGATGACAAGGTTCGGCAGGGTCTATACACCTGAACACTTGGTAGAGTCTAGCAAGAATGCTTCCAACATGCCACCCATCGTTGAGACAGGCCCAGATGATCTTTGGAGGAAGGTGCAGGCTAGAGAATACTTAGTCATCAATCAGCTGAACAAAACTCCAGCCCAGATATCCTTTCTGTCATTACTGCAGAATTCAGAGACACACAGTAATGCTTTGATGAAAGTGTTGAACGAAGCATATGTGCCAAATAACATAACTAGTGGTGAAATGGACAATATGGTAGGTCAAGTACTCGAGACACAAGATCACTTTCCACGAGGAAGAGCTGCCGCCTGAAGGGCTAAGTCATAACAAAGCACTGCACATCACTGTGCAATTTGAGGACTACTTCATCACCAGGATTCTGATCGACGGGGGATCCAGCCTCAACATCTGTGCATTGACAACATTCAAGAAATTGGGAAAGGGGTTGTACGAGATCAAATAAAGAGCTATGGCTGTAAAAGCTTTCGACGGTTATCAGAGGTCTACCATTGGTGAAATCAATCATTGCCTGCAGATTGGACCTATATGGTTCGAGGTTGAATTTCAGGTGATAGACATATCGACATCCTACAATCTGTTGTTAGGACATCCGTGGATACATGCCGCTGGGGCTGTAGCATCAACATTGCATCAATCAGTAAAATTCGAATGGAACCATCAGGAGGTGATCATCCATGGAGACGGAAGCAATCCTATCTATAGTCGCCATACCATCCCGGTGATTGAAGGTAAAAGAAGGCTGGGTGGAGAAACCTACCACCACATTGAACGAACCAATGCAGTAGACAAAGACAAATGGTGGGATAGTAATATCGAGAGCATACTGAACTGGAGTGGATACAAGCCTGGTAGAGGACTCAGCAAGAATCTTCAGGGGATTTCCAAACCAATACAGCTAAAGCACCATGGCACCACTTTTGGGCTGGGATACAAAATACACATGGCAAGAGTATGAGAACTGGTCGCCACCATGGTGCGGCCCTTACTATCCATTGGAAAAGCCGATATCGCATCTGGAGCGGACCTTCCAGCAGGCCGACGTAATATGGGGGTCAGAGGAAGAAGAAGCATTGGCGGCCTTGAAGAATCTATTCCTGGAAGATGGTGACATGGACTGTTGTGTTATTGTTGAAGAGGAGGAGGAGGAAGGCCCTACCATCCAAGCTGTGAGTAAGGGATCATTCCTCAAGAATTGGATTGTCAGACCATCCAGGGCCCGACGAGCCCCGGGGTCACAAGGCTGAACAAGCATTATTTATTTCATTTTTGCTAATAATTTCCTTTTCGCATTTTCCAATAAAATCTCCAATGTTCCAAAACATTCGAAAATCACTTTTACGTTTCAACGAATCTGTATTTATTTATTATCGTTTCTCTCATTATTTTATCTATACAACATCACTATTTCCCGTCTTGATGAACTAATGACTGTGACATGCAATGAGACAACACAACAAAAGGACAGTGATTCAGAAGAAGAGAATGTCATACCCGATGAAATTATCAGAAAAGTTGAGGATTTTGAAAACAAGCCTAAGTCCAATTTGGACGAAACCGAGATTATCAATCTGGGAGATTCAGAAACTTTCAAAGAAACTCGCATCAGCATTCATTTATCGCCATCATAGAAAGTGGAATACACACAATTCTTGAAAGTATATGAAGACATATTTGCATGGTCGTACGATGACATGACTGGTCTAAGTACGTCCTATTTGTGGCTCACAAGCTGCCGACCAATCCAATGTGCCCACCGGTAAAGCAAAAGCTCAGAAAGTTCAAGCCTGATATGAGTCTAAAAATCAAAGAGGAATACCAAGAAAATCAACGCCAAGGTTCTCAGGGTAGTTGAATATCTGACATGGTTAGTCAACATCGTGCCAGTGCCCAAGAAATATGGAAAGGTCAGGGTTTGTGTCGACTACCGAGATCTCAACCGGGCCAGTCCAAAGGATGATTTCCCTCTCCCTAACATACACATCCTGATTGACAATTACGCCAAGCATGAGCTTCAGTCGTTCGTGGATTGCTTTGCTGGTTACCATCAGATTTGATGGACGAGGAAGACGCTGAGAAAATAGCTTTCATTACGCCGTGGGGAGTCTACTGTTATAAGATGACGCCATTCGGCCTAAAGAATGCTGGGGCCACCTATATGAGAGCTATGACCACTATCTTCCATGACATGATATACAAAGAAATCGAGGTGTATGTGGATGACGTCATCATCAAGTCCAAAAGAGCCACCGACCATACAACAGATTTGAGAAAGTTCTTCGACAGGCTGTGAAAGTACAACTTGAAATTAAACCCCGCGAGGTGTGCTTTCGGTGTTCCTGTTGGGAAATTGCTTGCGTTCATCGTCAGCCGCCGAGGGATAGAATTGGACCCATCAAAGGTCAAATCCATCCAAGAGTTACTGCCGCTAAAGAACAAGAAAGATGTGATGAGTTTCCTGGGACGCCTTAACTACATCAGTCGGTTCATAGCCCAGTCCACAGTCATATGTGAACCGATCTTCAAGATGTTAAAGAAGGATGTTGCAACTAAATGGACCGATGATTGTCAGAAATCCTTCGATAGAATCAAGGAATAATTGTCAACGCCACCAGTTTTTGTCCCACCAGAGCTAGGTAGACCCTTGCTACTCTACCTTGCAGTATTAGATGGAGCTTTCAACTGCGTTCTGGGCAGCACGAAGATATATGAAGAAAGGAACAGGCTATCTATTATCTGAGTAAGAAGTTCACTCCATACCAGGCATGGTATTCTCTATTGGAGCGTACCTGTTGTGCTCTAACCTGGGTAGTCCAGAAGCTAAGGCACTACTTCTGTGCCTACATGACATATCTCATATCAAGGATGGATCCCTTGAATACATCTTTCAGAAGCCCATGTCCACTGGCAAGCTGGCCAAGTGGCAAATCCTGCTAAGTGATTCGACATCGTGTATGTCACTCAGAAAGCGGTCAAGGGACAAGCATTGGAAGATCATCTTGCCGAGAACCTGTGGGAGGAGAATACGAACCTCAGAAAACATATTTTCCTGATGAAGAAGTATTATTCATAGGAGAAGACATTGCTGAATCCTATGACGGCTAGAGAATGTTCTTCGACGGAGCAGCCAATTTCAAAGGGGTCGGTATTGGAGCAGTCTTGGTGTCGGAAACTGGCCAACATTATCCAGTATCTACTAAACTCAGATTCCCCTGCACCAACAATATGGCAGAGTATGAATCCTGCATCCCAGGGCTCAACATGGCCATTGACATGAATATTCAAGCTGTTAGTAATTGGTGATTCAGACCTTCTAATACACCAAGTAAAAGGAGAATGGGCTACCAATAATTCCAAGATACTGCTGTATCTGCACCACGTGCAGGAATTGACAAAGAGGTTCACAAATACAAAATTTTGGCACGTCCCTAGAATTCAGAACGAGTTTTCCGATGCACTGGCCACTCTATCATCCATGATACAGCATCCAGATAAGAACTTCATTGATCTTATTCCAGTAAAGATCCATAGCCAACCGGCATATTGTGCCCATGTTTAAGAAGAAGCGGACGAAAAACCATGGTTCCATGATATCAAGGAATATTTTTCAAAGGGAGAGTACCCAGAGCTTGCAAATAACACTCAGAAACGTACGCTTCGGAGACTGTCCAACAGTTTCTTCCACAGCAGAGGAACCCTGTATAGCAGAACTCCCGATCTGGGATTATTGAGATGTGTCTTAGCAAAGAAAATACTCAGAGCCGGTTACTTCTGGATGACCATGGAAACGGAATGCATCCAGTATGCCCGGAAATGCTACTGACGTCAGGTACTTGCAGATATGATAAAGGTACACCCAAACGAGCTCAATGCAACAAGCTCCCCTTGGATGTTCGCTGCCTGGGGAATGAACGTCATTGGACCGATAGAGCCTCCCGCCTCAAATGGACATAGATTCATCTTAGTAGCTATTGATTATTTCACCAAATGGGTCGAAGCGACATCCTACTAAGCAGTGACTAAGAAAGTCGTGGCAGACTTTGTCTGCGATCGTATCATTTGTCGGTCGGGGCTCCAGAGTCAATCATTACCGACAACGGATCCAATCTCAACAGTGATATGATGAAAGCCATGTGCAAGACTTTCAAAATCAAGCACAATAATTCCACAACTTATAGACCACAGATGAACGGAGCTGTGAAAGCCGCCAACAAGAACATCAAAAAGATATTGAGAAATATGATAGAAAAGCACAAACAGTGGCATGAAAAGTTATCATTCGCCTTACTGGGATACCGCACCACAGTCCACACATCAAATGGGGAAACTCCTTATTTACTGGTTATGGTACAGAAGCTTTTATTCCAGCCGAAGTGGAGATCCATTCCTTAAGAATCATACAAGAAGCTGAGCTCAACGATGCAGAATGGATAAAAGGTCAGTACGAGCAGTTAGCCCTCATAGACGGGAAAAGGATGAATGCAATATGTCACGGTCAACTTTATCAGAATAGAATGTCCAGAGCCTTCAAAGGGAAATTTTCTCCCAACTGGCAAAGTTCATATATGGTTCAACGAGTATTGACAGGAGGAGCCCTCATGCTTGCAGAAATGGACGGAGAAGTCTGGCCAAAGCCAATCAATTCAGATGCAGCCAAACAATATTATGTGTAACTTTCTATACTTATCTTCAATGATGTAAATTGAACTACGCCTGACCTGATTCCCGTTTAAGAGGGGATACGTAGGCAACCCTATGGGTTCGGTCGTAATTCAATAAAAAATCTCATTTTACCCGCAATTGGAAACTGGGGCAGAATTTTGAGAAGGACCCTCAAAATTCCGAATCAAGTTCAGCCGATCACAACATGTACAATGGTCAGAATCATCAACCATCTAACTGGGCCAGAATTTTGAGGAGGGCCCTCAAATTATATAGCATGAGTGGTTGCAATGTCTTGAATCATATCGCGGTCGTCGGTTCATCTAAATTTCTCAAAATATATACCATGTCTTTTCATGCACGTTTTTAAAATATAGCTCCATTTAGCAAACACTACCCCGATGACATAAACATGATCATCAGACCAAGTAGAACGATGCAAGCAAAGCCAGCGGGGATACAAACCAACCTTCCCCATCTACATAACTCACAATTTTTCTTTGGATGAAGGAATAAAGAACAAACAAGTTTCGAACTCACAAACTTCAACACAGTCGCAAATGCAAAGTTTACTATCAGCACAAAAGAATGAACATGCTCCATAGTCACAGTTCTCACAACAATCACAATACCACAACCTATTACCAGCTAAGAAATCCTACTAGCATTCGCTATTTGTTCCTTTGCATAGGGCCAAGCCCTGCCTTCATCTTGCACGGGACTAAGCTCTGTCCCACATTTTGCATGAGGTTAAGCTCTACCTCCACTTGCATAAGGCTAATCATCTGCCTTTCATCTGCATACGGTTAAGCTCTGCCTTCATTTGCATGAGACTAAGCTCTATCTCCATCTTGCACAAGGCTAATCTCTGCCTTCATTTGCATAAGGCTAATCTTCTACCTTCCATTTGCATGAGGCTAATCCCCTGCCTTCCCTTGCATAAGGCTAATATTTGCCTTCCATTTTGCATAAGGCTAACCGCTGCCTTCCTATCTACATGAGGCTAAGCTTCTCCTCCAATTTACTTTTTCACCGAGACTAAGCGCTGTTTCTTAAACATTATCTACTTCGCTTCTCTTTCGGGCTAAGATCTACCCTTAAATCTGCAAGACTAAGCTCTGTCTTGTCATCACTATATTATTGCATATCATGGGCTGAAATACCACCAACCTGTCCAAAGGCGCCATAGTCTAACGGCATCATCCTCATAGCCGGAAGACACCATGTCATGGCCTGAGGATCTCTCTCAATTTGCATATGATTATTCAAAGGCATCATAGTTCGTAGGCACCATCTGTATGGCCCGAGACATCATTTCATGGTCTACGAATCTCTCATCAAGCCATTTCATGGCCCATGACATCATGGTCTAAGGACATCATCCCTAACCGCCCAAAGACAACTTTCATAGTCCAACGGGAACCTGCATCATGTTTTAATTTATGCATAGTATATGCTTGTATTTATTTTATTTGCAGGTAATCCGGCAAGCAACGGCTATCCCATTAGGAGAAATCTCGCTCCAGTTCTCCCAACCGTATCAAACCCGATATCCCGCAAGCCGTTCATTCGCTCATCCCTAGATGTTGTGTCCACTCTTGTGATAGCTTCATCGATATACTTCGCCGATGAATCCGAAACTACATACGGCCTGATTCTTGTAAAATCGGGGATATGTAGGCAGCTCAGAAGCCGGAGCGTGGCCTAAGCCTCTCTAACCATTTCTCTCAGTCAAAATTGGACCTAACAACTCTTTCATCCTTTTCGGGTAAAGAGGGGCAGCTGTTGATACCCAAATTTTCCCAAAATATTTTTTAAAATTGCATATGTACCTTCAAAATCATGCATTAACAACGATTGGTATTTTTCCAATATTTTGTCTAATTTATCTAGCATTTTATTTCCAACAAATAATTACAAAATCACATCACAAATTATTTCAAAGGAATTTCTTGATTTAATTCATTGTTTATGGTCCTAATAAGATCAAAGTATTTCATAATTAGCCAAATTGACATCTTTTGCCTATAATTGCAATAACTTTGCAATTATAGCCTAAGGTTTAATTTTATACTATTTTTACCAGAAATTAGCCTTCTATTTTTTTAAATATCAAATAACCATTTTAAAAGTTATTTCCATGCATATGGTTCATTTTTATAAATAATAATCACCTTATAAAACCATTTTAATCAAAATATCTAGGTATTTAACAAATATCCCATGCCTATTTTAATTTTAGCCTAAATTTATTAATCACTCCCTATTAAACCAGCCCAAACCTGATTAAATCAAGCCCAAATACCCCAAGCCCAATTCCTAAATCTACTCGGACCCAATTCCCACTTAATCTGGACCGTTGATCATTTCGGATCAACGGACCAGATTCATTATTTCCTAATTTAACCTAAGAGACTACCCCCCCTCCCACACCTCCCATTTCCCTCAGACACCCGCTGTCACTCCTCTCTTCTCTCTCAAATCCTCTCAACCAAACCCTAGCTATCAAGCATCGTCACCAGCATAAAATCCACCTTGTGATGTTTCTATGCAATCTCCGGCCAGTCCTGGACTTCTACGCTCCGTGGCTCTTCAATTTTATGAATCCTTGAAAGGATTTCAAAGGATTCCGACCGGCTCTAGTTCGAGTCTATGTTCGCTAGCTTGTCTCAGGCCATTTTTCGTTTGTAAATTAGAATCTTGCCTTGTTTCATTACAAATCTATGGTTTCTAAACCTATATTCTCATCTCTAGCATGTTTTCTAAAAACCTAGTATATTATTTTTCGATCCTCTCCAGATCTGTAAAGATCTGAGATGAATCAAGCATTATTACATGATTTCTTTGGAAAAACTTCTGGTTTTAAGTGGTTATTCTGATTTTCCCTAAAACTAGGTTCATTACAAGCTGATTTCAAATGCTCTTTTGACTTCTAAGTGTTTAAATCAATTCTCCCTCATCTTTATGACTGATTTGTGCCCTTAAACCTAGTTGATCTTATGCGATGCTCTGAATTTTTCTAACTTTGATTCGATTCTGGGTACTTTCTGTATTACTTTGCTCTATTTCTTGGACTTAGACACTTTTCTTTTGTCGAATCCATTACTCTGTAATTTTTCCCTAATTAATCTCTATTAGGGTTCGCATCTGTTTTCCAACTAATTTCTATATTTTGTGAAGTTTTACTTAGCCTATTTTCTATTTAGTGGAGTTGATACTCTCTTCCAGAAATCAGAATTACTTTGAAACTTGGGCTGATTGATTTTCTCTGTTAGATATTTGTATGCCTAAGTCTTGCTTGTTTCCTTGTTTACTATCTTAATTAGTCATCCCTGCCTTATTTGATTGCCCGTATATTTTTGGATCCTTACTGATCCCTTTACATGATTCTTTCCTTAATTAGACCTCTGATTATTCTGTTTTGAACTCCCTTATTTGGTTTGAACTTCTTGCCTTAATTAACCCCTGTATTACCGTTTGGCTAATTTCCCTTAATTGAAGGAGTCTATTCTGAACTCCTTCACGTGATTAAATCCTATGATTGCCTGATTGATTTATTTTTGTTTCTCTTACCTTATTTCTGTTTTACTCCTAAACTACTATATATGCACTCTTATTCTTACATCTCACACAAACAATCCACTCAACACACACAAACACACTAGTTGAAACTCTATCTCTCGCACTCAAAGCTTTCTGCTCTCTTCATTGTCACTTACTATTATTCTAAGTTAGCCGGCTGCAAGCCAAGGCTAACTATTGTGCTCTCTTGTCCCTTCACTTTTATGGTTATTGTCTTTTTACTAGTATGTTCCAATTTTCAATTCAAGTTCCAAAACCAATATGTTTCTTTTACTGCTTCAGTTTATCATGTTCCTAATCTGTTTTTATCTATTGTTTTGCTGTTCAACATGTAATTGACCTCCTTGCATCATTGCTTCATCTAGTATGCTTGTTATGTCTTACCTCTTCAGGGTTAGCATGTTCTTATAAACCTATAATCTGTCTCAATGTAACTCTATTCTATTTTGATGCTTGTGTACTGGTTACCTAGTTTTGGTATGCACTTATTGATTTGTTACCCTAAGTTGTCTTGATGCTATTCTCAATCATGTTTAGTATGAAATCCTATACTATACTATCTCCCAACCCCATGAATCCCCTAGAGCACTTCTGATTCTGTGACTTTGTTTTAATTAGCACTCCTGAATCTATGTCTTACTATTTGCACTAATTTCCAAGGACCCCTGTCTATTATGTGTTCACCATACCTGCTCTACTTGTCCCTAATCCCCAGTTATCCCTGTGTGAAGGTTTGTTCTCTGAGTATTGTTGAACTTGTTTGACTGACCTGTTATTTGTTGAAATTACACAACTGTTTCCAAAAGCTGTTTTACTAAACAATTCTCCTATTTTATAAAACTACTTCAACTGGGTCTCTTTTTCAAATACTGCTTTCCTATTAAACCTTTTCAAAACTATGTCAAGCACTCTTACTCTACTCTTATATCCTTAAGTTCTGCCCCTCCAGTGTACGACTGCCTTGGGTTTCCTGTGAGATTCCTCTGAACTCTGATGTACTGGGGTTGGCACTTCCACACTGCACTTACTCAATTATGGTTGTGAAATCTAGGTGTGAGCACTGCCCAAGATCCCTTGAGGTCCTTAGGAAACTCTGACACACCCGGATATGAGAAAGGCTATGAAACATTTGGGCATTTGAGGTTCTGAGAATCTGGGCCTGTTTTCAGGCTCCCTATAGTGTAACTTCTTATTTTTCTTTATGTATTTATGTGATTCATTCACATTGGTTTGTAATAATGGTTGTAAACGAATATTGGGGATTGATAGTGAAAAAGGAAGGGTAGCCATGTCTGTTGTTGATGTCAATGGGGTAGAAACCATGCCTTAGGCTTACATTTCTATGTGCGCATTAGAATCCATGTTTAGGACCAATACATTCTACGCATGTCATGTATTAGATATCATGTTCTTAGGTTTACTGTTTCAGCATCTCATTTGACATTATTTATCACTTAGAAATCCTGCTTCTAGGCTAAATAACAACATTAACATGAAAACTGTTGCTACTGCATATTCTGAAATCATGTTGTAACTTTCTATGCATCTAAAAATCATGCTTTTTTAGGAATTTTGCATATGAATCATTCTGCATCTTATAATGTTCATACTACATACCCTGTTTTAGGATCTCACTAAGTCACACCTAGCTAAACTACTGATGCATGAAAAAAGGAACATAAGACAATCTCACATATGATTATCCTATGTTAGTAAAATTGGTAATAACCCCTGTGTCTGTGCAACACTTAAAACAACTTGCTTTAGGTAAAACAACTCCTAAACTGTTTTAAATAATTCTGGTAACTATTGTGCATTCCCCCCAGGCCTAGGCAAGCATTAGGTACAAACCTTTATAAAACTGGAAAACTGTTGCTTTTGTGTTAACTGCTTAATAGTTAACTGGCTTAAAATCAGTAGGCAAACTGATTAGGGCCCCTGCTTCTGTGTTTATAAAATTGAAACTGCATATCTTCTGTGTTTCGATATTCACTTAGGCATCATGTTTTAGGATCGTGTTTAATAATACTGCCCTTGTTTGTGTTTTGAGTCGTGCTGATTACATGCATTATCTGTGGAGGTAAATCTGAGCATCTTAATTGCTCTTTCCTGCCTTTATCTGCTAAAGTCCTATTTGTTCTTGTCTGTCGCCTAGTATTTTCTCCTTCTAAACTTAAGGGGTCTGTCTAAAACTGCCTATAGGTAGAGGTCCTAATCTCGTCCAGGACCATTAAGAAGGGACTACGTACGCGGAAAGTGATGAGAGTCCGTACGTAGCGACTATTATTGTTATGTCCGGGTAATTAGGCATACACCATGCCTTATGTTCTCTTTGAAATGAACTATATGCTTACTGAATTAATGTTACACACGGCTTGTTTCCCTGAGATCATGGATTTAAGTAATTTTAAGGAATTTTTTTCATGAAAAACAATAGATAAAGAATAAATGTGTGGATTGTGTGTGCATGTTACCCCTTCGCAATTTACATTCCGCGAGTGGAGTGTTATTTCCCCCACTCTCATGGGAGCGTGCCATACGCCATGGAAAGATTGAAAGATATATATATATTATGGTTCGGGCGGTTTGACCCTCGACAGTGCACATATATGATCATTATGATGGCTCAGTCCGGTTGTCCTTATCCTGTATGCGCATGTTAAATTTTTAAGAATTCTATTATGGATTTTGAGTGTTCAAAAATATTTAAAAGGAAAGAAAAGAATAATGAGGTAGAAATTGTATATTTACTTCCAGTATTTATTTGAATTACTGTTATTTTAAATGTTTACTAATTTTATCATCCTTGTATATCCGTTACTGATGTTATATCTTGCTAATCATTTTGTTGGACCTTAGTGAGTGTCAAGTCAACCTCTCGTCACTACCTCTTCTAGGTTAGGCGGGATACTCACTGGATACATATTTATTTATGTACTCATGCTTCACTTTTGTACTTAATTGTACAGGTTCTGAGGCTGGTGCATCTTGTTATCAGACCGGAGCTCGATTCTAATCTTAGTTGGACCCGACTTCACGGTTAGCTGCTTCTCCTGACGATCCTCGGGAACACCATGGAGTTTTCTTTTGCTTATTTTCCGTCTATTTCTTTCAGACAGTGAGATTGTATATTATGTTTTGTATATTCTGTTAGTATGCCCGTAGGACTTGTGACAGTAGTTCCTGGCNTATATATATATATATATATATATATATATATATATATTGGCTCATTCCTCTTTTTGACTGCTTTTGGTAAAAAATGGCTTGCTATCTTTTTCAATTAATGTTTTGAACTTTAAAACTTGGCACGTATTGGGATGTTAAACAAGCATGGGAAGAATCCATAGTAATTTAAGTGTGGGCTTGCCTAACCCCGGTGTTGGGCGGCATCACGACCTGAATTAGTATTTTGGGTCGTGACACGCTTCCCAAGTAATTTCTTTTCCTTTGTACATCACCACCGTCTTGTTGTAATTACAGGGGATGGCAATGGTGTCTTTTATGGGATTCTATGGTGCGCGGATAATAACCACAGGCTCATTCAGCCTTGGTGAAATTATCGGCCCCCGCGCCACATAAGTCCCCTTTAGTATTTATATTTTCGGGACATTAGGCATAGTCTTGGTGTGTTGCAATCTTTTGG
>ML307735.1:0-23364 GCA_005239505.1 Nicotiana paniculata | reverse complement strand
GCTTAACACAAACTGCTCCTTCCTGGGTGCCTTGGGAACATAAAGAACAACATCTTTAGAAGGCCCTGTCCTTGCCTTTCTTGTGACCGGAAGAGTGGAGTTACTTTTCTTGTCCTTCTTAGCTTGTTTTGGTGTTGCTTTGGGTTTCTTCTCTACATCAGTAACGGCGATGATAGTTTTAAGAGCCAGATCAAATTCTCGGTCTTCACCAATCATGCCAATAATCAGCCCGTTATTGTGAGCAGGCAACGGGTTATTGGTCACATTGGGAGCTTCTTCATCCCTTAGTACCACCTTCTTTTGTTCTATTAAGCTCTCAACTACCCGCTTGGGGGTCCATCAATCCTAAGTATCGTGTCCCTCATCCCTAGAGTGATAGGCACATCGAGTACCTGGCCGGTAATAGAGAGATTTTGGGTTTTGCCTGTTTTGGGGTACAGGCTGCAACAAACCCATTTGGACCAGCTTCGGAAAGAGGCTAGAGTATGATTCGCCAATTGGTGTAAAGTTGGTCCTTCTGGGTTGTTCCCGGGGATTGTTTTGTGGAGCGCGAGGATTATACTGAGCTCGGCGAGGAGGGTTGTTTCTAGGTGGTGGAGCTCGGTTTTGATCATAGTGTTGTTGGGCACTCATTATTAGATAAGGTTGAGGCATTACGACATATGCCGCATCTTGGTGGGGGTAGCAATGACGTGAGTTATTGGAAAAATAGCCTCAGGGCTGCCAGTGGTTTCTTGTACTTGAGGCCATCATTGCTGATTCCTCTTTCTTCTTCTTATTGGCTGCACTTCCTGACCCACTCTGGATTTCCTGGGAAGTTTCCCTTATGGCGGATTGGCTTAGAATTCTTCAGACCATTTTCAAGCATCTCTCCAATTTTTATCGCTTCCGCAAATGTCTTGCCCATGGCTGACATCATATTCTGGAAGTAGTCGGCCTCCTGAGCTTGTAAGAAAATGCTGACCATTTCTGTCTCGTCCATCGGAGGTTTTACTCTGGCAGCTTGCTCACGCCACATAATAGCGTATTCCCTGAAGCTTTCTGATGATTTTTTCTTGAGGTTGAATAAAGAATTCTTGTCTAGTGCTATGTCCATGTTGTATTGAAATTGTCTGGCAAAGTCACGGGCCAGGTCATCCTATATATGCTAGTGGGATATGTCTTGGTCCATGTACCACTCCGACACAATCCCGGCCAGGCTCTCCTCGAAGTACGCCATTAAAAACTCTTCCTTTCCGCCTGGTCCTTTCAGCTGGTTGGAATATCTTTTTAGATGAGCAATGGGATCCCCGTGTCCGTCATATTGCTCAAACTTGGGGGTTTTAAACCCGAGAGGCAGGTGAACATGTAGGAACATGCACAAGTCGGCATAAGAAACACTATTCTAACCACTTAATCCATGTATGTTTTTGAGACTCTGCTCAATGCTTTTCATATTTCGATCCATCTCTTCCTTCTCGGGGTTCCTTTTTTCTTGTCCCATGGCGGCTTCATACCGAGGTTGCTGAGGGTATGAGTTTGGAGTAACATGAGTCGCGTCCATATGGAACGACGATGTTTAAATGGTAAAGGCCGGTGGCTCGAAGTTTGATCCCGCTACTGTTGGAGGCACCGCGGCAAAGGTTGGTGGTGCGGTAAAAATGTTGGAGGATACACCAAAAAATAGTGCCTGGGGGCGGACCTCAGAAGGCATTCCGGTGAAATGAGCTGACATAGTCGGGTACCCGAATGGGGTAGCTGGGTGACTGATAGGTATGTTGGAGGTTCCGCCTGTTCTGGGAACCAACTCGGGAAAACCAGGGATGGTGATGGGCGATTCCCTACCATTAGACCAGGCGTCCACATTTCCAACATGCAAAGACGCAATATTCTATTTTCTTCAGCCGTGGCTGACTCAGATGTCGGGATGATCGAGATTGGGTCATCCTCACAGAAGTTGATGATTGGCAGGTGACTTTACGATGTCATTTCAACATTCTCTTTCGATCTTGTGAAGTACGGGTGTGAAGCCAGGTTACCGCAAAACCAACCACCTAAAAATGACACCTTAAAAGAGAAATAAAACCACGAAACCGTTAGATAGAGGCTTTCAACATATAGGGAATCGCACGTTGGGGGTATGTAATGCACCTGGGCAGTTAAACACTTTCTACATGTCTTGTATCGGTTGAGTGTTTCATCTCGGCTTTTATTTTTTTATTTTTTGAAATTTCTTTTCCTTCTTTGCTCTCTTTTTTTTTTCAAAATTTCTTTCTTTCTTCTTCTAGATTGTCATTTCCTTTTTAGGGCTATGATCGAATCCTACGTGGATTGCCTACGTATCACGACGCCGCGTGAATAACATCATTACGTAGTTCAAGAGAATAACTACAAAAGGAAATAAACATTCTGTCTGTCAAATTTCGTTTCATTAAGTAAAACTTCGAATTTCATTCATTACAAAACACTCTGACATACGTTCTTGTAAATTTTAAAAACTACAAAAGACTTAAAGTTGACTTAAATAGACTGTAACAGGAAAATGAAATACAGACTCAAAAAGTGACATCATGAATACATAAGTGCCTCTATTGCTCCAGGGGCCCGTGGGACATCAGCCGGTCTCGCCTTGGGCCTGCGTGCCATGTCTTGCTGGAGGCGATTCAAGTCATCCATTATTTGGAGGATGAAGATCATCACCGTAGCAAAGAAGGTGGATCGATTCATATCCTCACATTCTTGGCACTTCGTAACAACATAATCAGCGATTTCTTTGACCCTTTGTGTGATGATACCCTTTTCCTAGAGTAAGTGCCCGATCTGTTGGGATCTAGACTCTAAAACCTAAGTGTCCTTATGGTTCTGTTCTTGCAACTGTTGGAAATCTTCCTCCAACTGAGCCATCATTGCATAACAGTGTTCCCTTTTCTCTTTGAACTTCTTTGCTTGTTTAGCCATTTCATTTTCAAGGATGGCAACCTTTTCTTTTAGGCATGTGAATTCTTGGTCATATTTTCTTTTCATCTTTTGAACAAACTCCGCCTTTTACTCCGCATTTCTTGCCAATTTTTCTCGAGCTCTGGTCAATTCCTCCTCAGCTTTGTCCAAATCATCCCCATAGTTGCACACTTTTTGCCTAAGACTATTGATAAGTCTTTCATCAGTTCTGCTTCTTTCTGGGTTCTCAGCAGCTGTTTTCATTTTTTGGATCTGGGCTCGGAGAGACTCATTTTCTTTGATCAACCTGCTTTTCTCTCCTTCAGTTGTGGCGGTTTGCAAACTGTTTTCAAATTTGATATCTCTAATATAGGATTCCAATTTTCTTATTGTGGCCCTGTAGTTGTTCTCTTTTCCCAAACGTCCCCAAGGCTCTTGTGCTTCATCAGAAACTGTTACGTGGGGCCTCTTGGCGGGCCGTTCCTGCTCTTGGTGCTCCCTACCCCTTATACCATACCAAGTGGTGTAGCTAGGCTCTACCTCACCTCTAGATAAATCCCTCACTTGAGTCTGTGGCTCCAAAATTCTACACTGGTTCCAAATCTGGCGGACCCTATCTTTCGAAAATGCGGATCTTTGGCACAATTCAGTGACTTGTCGACTTAGGTCTTCATCGTGTGGAACATTTTGATGCCTTCCTAGTTGTCGTAAGACCCGATGTGGTACATACAATTGAATACTTTAGGAGACCCATCAACAGAAGATAGCAAACTTCTGCTGACATATAGATGACTTCTTTGATAGGGAGCCAACCGAATGTCCATTCAATTTGGTCGGCAGTCAAAGAACTCAAGTGTGCAAACCAGGATTCTGTGCCTTCTGGAAATTCATGCCCCTCTACCCGAGTCCTATGTTCTTCAGTGCAATTTAGGCCAGTCAGACCGTAATTCATATACCCTGGGTGATGCTAGAGATGTTCAATCATCCAGATTTGTAAGATTAGATTGCAGCCCTTGAAGAACTTTCCTCCGGATTGGAAAACGGTTAAGGCACGGTAGATTTCTTCCACGATCATTAGTACAAGAGTGCCATTAGACTTTTTTATCATGATGTCGGCTACTCCTACGAATCCAATATCTATACATCCATCGCCTCTCGGGCAGATTAGGATACCCAAGAATGCTACCACAAAGGCCAATCCCCGGCAGGCCTCCCATTTAGTTTGACTCCCGTGGTGGGTTAAACTGGTGTTCACAGCTTCAAAACCCCGAGTATCCCCGTAACGACGGTAAAAGAAGTAAAATGTGCTAAATCCCTCAGATAAGTTCGAATCTTAGATTTCCCGACTGATGCTCAGAATCTCCAGGAATTTGTGAGGAGTCACAACTCTGGGTGCTACCGGATAATAACTTTTGAGATCCTCACAGAGGCCAGCATACCCGCTATCTCTTCTAGTGTGGGTGTCAATTCAATATCCGAGAAATGAAACACATTGTGTGCGGGATCCCATAAAGGTAGTAGAGCCTTAATCATGTCCAACCTCGGGTTAATCTTCAACAGGTCGGTGAGCCCGCCTAATGCTTTTACCACGACACCTCTACTGACCTCCCTCAGGTTTCTCCACCACATATGGAGTCCTATGGGAACTTCCTCTACAGCTTTAAAGGGGATATTTTCAACGGTGCTCATCGTGCACATTTATTTAGGTGATTGGTTAAGAAAAAAACAAAAACCATGATTTATTTTCGACCAAAGAGAAAAAGGTGCTACTTTTGCAAGAAGTCTATAACTAATTGACAATGGATCATTTTTTGCAAATACATCCCTTCAGTACTTCGGGAAGGAAGATTCCAGGGTTGTGTGTAACGACCCGGCCGGTCGTTCCATGAGATTTACCCCGTTTCCCCCATTTTTGCATTTGTCATATATTGCTAGCCTCTTTTTGTTGTGTTGGGTGAGTTGGTTTGGGTCTGGAGTGGTTGTGGTGAGAATTGAGGTATTTAGTCTATTAAAGTAGCCTAATAGTTGAAAAAGTCAACTGAGAGTTGACTTATTGGTGAACGACCTTAAAATGCAAATTTTATGGATCGGATAACTTCCTTAGATGATTTGGGACTTAGGAGTGTGTTCGGAATGAAGTTTTGATGTCCGGTGTAGAATTAGGCTTGAATTGGCGAAAGTTAGTTTTTGGTGATTTTCGGTCGGCAGTGGAAAATAGACTATCGGGGTCGGAATGGGATTCCGGAAGTTGGATCAGGTTCCTAATGTCATTTTGGATATGTCTGCAAAATTTAAGGTCAACCGGAGGTGTTTTGGTTAGTTTCGGCGTAGTTGGCGAAATTTGGAAGTTTCAAAGTTTATAGGCTTAAATTTGATGTAATTGTGGTGTTTTCATGTTTTTTTGGTGTTTTGAAGGCTCGACTAAGTTTGAATAATGTTATGGGGTGTGTTGGTAGGATTGGTTGAGGTCTCGGGGGCCTCGGGTGTATTACGGATGCTCAAACGGGCACTTTTGGCCTTAAGAAGACTGTTGTTTTCTGGTGTTTTAGCAGCAGCGAATCCTTCAATGCGATCACATGGGCTCGTCCGCGATCGCGTAGAGTAAAAGAGTGGGGCAGGAATTTTGTTCTATGCGATCGCGTAGGTTGGTCAGGTAAGGCAGTGCGATCGCGTGGGTGTTGGTGCGATCGTGTAGAGGTTTCTGAGGCGCGTGAGTGGGGTGGAAAGTTGCTCTGTGTGATCGCGTATATTATTTTGCGATCGCATTTAGTTGGATGGTCTGTGCATCGCGATCACGTGTCTAGAGTCGCGATCGCAGTGAGGAAATTAAATGGCTGGGCATAATGTTTTAAAGGCCATTTGTGCGAGAATAGTTCATTTTCCTCCATTATTGAACGAGTTGGGAGCTCTTTTGAGAGGGTTTGAATACGAAATTGAAGGGAATCACTTGGAGCTAAGATTTTAAACTTCATAACTCGTTTATATGTCGTTTTCTATGTAATTAAACCGTAAAATTGTGGGAATTAAACTCAAATTTGGGGAAGAAGGGTGCATGGAAATTGGAATTTTCTTTTGAGGATTTGAGTGGGAAATTGTGGTCCGACTTTAGTGTTCTTGGTATGTATAGAATCGTGGGAGGACGAGGATTCTAGTGATGTAAATTTTATCGAATTCCAAGATGTGGGCCCGGGGCTCGGGTTTGGCCGAATTTCGAGATTCTTGTATAATTTGATAGTTTTCAATTGGGTTGTGTTCCTTTAGCATATATTAATGATGTTAAACTGGTTTTGGCTTGATTCGGAGCAATCGAGAGTCAATTTGAGGGGCAAGAGCATAGCGGACTAGTGTTGTGGCCCGGTAGAGGTAAGTAATGGTTATAAATCGTGACTTGAGGGTATGAAACCCCAGAATACGTATTTCTCACTGATTTTAGAATGGCGCACATTTAGGATGACGAGTATGTGGCGCGCACTGACTTTTGAAATTGGGCTAGGTCCACTCCACGGAAACTAATGAGTTGCATATTTTACTCAAAACCTTATGTTAAATTATGTTCTAAAGATTGTTGAAATATTTGGGCTATAAGCCGTGTTTGGGGCCTCGTGCCGATCTGTTTAGACCCCTTTGGGGATTTTTACTGCTANCGAGAGGCTTTTTGAGTGGTTCTGCTGAGTGAGGCCGAGGGCCTGATTGTGAGGATATGATACACCACGAGGTGGCTTGATATTAGCGCTTGGACTGAAGGAGCCCCTCCGGAGTCTGCACACACCCCCAGTGAGCGCACAGAGTGCCAAGTGACGAGTGATTGGGAGGCATGAGTGACTGCGAGGTGCTGAGTGATTGATTATGATACATGTTTTGCCCAAGGGGCTACCTATGATTTTTACTACTTTCACTCTGGACTTATGAAATATGTTTTGCCCGAGGGGCCTCTATATGATTCATTTCATTTTTATACTAAATCTTTCGGTTTGAAGTTGTTAAAAATATGCATTCTTCAAAGGAATTTTCTGAAGTTGGTTTTAAGGCATGATGATTTCATATATCTATGTTTATACTGTTGGAAAGAAAGGTTGTGCATATTGTGAATTGATGACATTGATTTCTATGTGATTTCTTGCCACTTAGACTTGATTTATTTTCATTACTACTGAGTTGGCGTACTCACATTACTCCCTGCACCCCTGTGTGCAGATTCAGGATCAAATACCGATCATTAGCCATTTAGTCCGTGCAGAGCCGGATTGCGAGATATAGAGGTAGATGTTCAGAGTCTGCAGCATCTCTGTTTTCCCTTCTTATTGTATCTACCTATTTATTCAGAGGTTTTGTATTATAATAGTATACTTTTGGCTTATTTTCCTTAGATGTTCATGACATGTTGGCTCCGAGTTTTGGGGTTGGTGGCACTGTTTATTGGCCTACTTATTATAGTAAACTCTGTATATTTTATGAAATGCTTGAAATTGGATTGGGATTTTGAAAGAAACTGTAAACATGGGATTGCTGGCTAGCCTAGTTCCACGATAGGCGCCATCACGACCGGTTTAGGTTTTAGGGTCGTAACACTGTGTTTGCTAATTGGGTCAAAAATTTGAAAAAGATCATAGGTGGCTATTCTTGCAAAAATGACCTTCTGGCGCCCCGTTGGGATATTTTGGCTGCTTAGACAAGAACGGCATCACCTTTATTTATGACCATATTTTTTGAAAGATAAGGTTGAACCTGATGAGGGTTTCCTAGTATCCCACACCGGCGGGAATCAAACAATGCGTAGTTCGGGAAATTTGACACAATTTGAAAAACATGCACTGACTCCTTTCTTTTTTCCATTTTCTTTTCTCCATTTCTTCAAAATCTTGCCAGAGTTTCGAGACAATTTTGAATATCGGTGTTTTTTTTCCTCAAAAAATCAGAAAATTTCTATTCGATTTCGCTCTTGGTTTTTCTGACATTTCTTTTATTTAGTCGGTCGACAAACAAGCCGAAACAAAATAATGTACACATGGCCAGGTAGGATGCATCATGATGGTCTTTATTTCATGTTCACATGTCCTAGACAGACCCAACCCCTGTGTTGAGTCCCGTAAGTCAAATGCACATGATGCAGATAATAGTTCCTACTAGGCNGGGAATACAGAAGCTTCACCGGCTTTGCAACATGTCCGAACCTCGTTCTAAAATTTGGATATGACTCTAACAGAAAACAAGTCACACGAAGTGCACACTTCCCATGTAACGACCCGATCGGTCGTTTTGAGCTTTAGCGCGTCGTTCAGCAGTTTGAAGTGGTGAGCAGCTTTGTTTCAAGTATTATGACCTGTGGGCGTGGTCAGAATTGAATTCTAGGAAGTTTAGAATTGATTTGGAAAGAAAATTCTCATTTCAGAATCCTTAAGTTGAAGAAATAAACTAAGATTGGAATTTTGAGTAAACAATCTCCGAATCAGGATTTGAAGGTTCCAGAAGGTTCATATGATGATTTCGGACTTGGGTGCATGTCCGGATCAAGTTTTGGATAACCCGAGAGCATTTCGGTGTATATTGTGGAAGTTAGCATTTAGAAGGATTTCATGAATTTTGGGTTGAAGTGCATATCAATGGGGATGATGCCCGTTCGGGATTCCGAGTCTGAGAATAGCTCCGTATGGTGATTCTGGAATTGGAAGCACAATCGGAAGTGAATTTAGATGTCCGTAGGTCATTTTGGGGTCATTTGGCTAAAGATAGAAATTTGAAGGTTTTTGAGAAATCCGGCCGGAAGTGGAAGTTTTGATATCGAGGTCGGAATGCGATTCCGGAAGTTTGAGCAGGTCCGTAATGTTGAATATGACTTGTGCGCTAAATTTAAGGTCAATCGGACGTGATTTGATAGGTTTCGACATCGGATGTAGAAGTTTGAAATTCTAAGTTCTTAAAGAATTGGATTTGAGTGTGATTCGTAATTTTGGCGTTGTTTGATGTGATTTGAGGCTTCAATCAAGTCCGTGTTATGTTTTGGGACAAGTTAGTATAATTGGACGGGGTTCCGGGGGCCTCGGGTGGATTCCGGGTGGATGTCGGAGCAAGAATTGAAGTTTGAAGAAGTGAAGATTTTTGTCATCTGGTGTGATCCGCACCTGCGAGGATTTGGCCGAAGGTGCGAGTGTGGGAGGGATTGGCTGGGGACCGCAGGTGCGATGGATATTCCGAACCTGCGAAGCCGCATGTGCGGGCAGTGTGGCGCAGGTGCAATTTGGGCTGAAGTTCAGGAAACCGCAGGTGCGGGAGATTTGGTCGCACTTGCGGGATCGCAGATGCGGAGGAAGGACCGCAGGTGCGCAAATCGGCATGGGCAGAATGTTTTAAAACAAGAAATTTGGTTCATTGTCTTCATTTTTCTCATGGCTTAGGCGATTTTGGGAGGCTTCAAGAGAGGAGTCCTCCATGCATTGTCAAGGTAAGCAAATTCCTCCCGTTTGTAAGTTAAATACAAGATTATATGTATGGATTAGGCATGGAAATTTGAGTTAGTAAGGCTATGGGTAGAATGTATCTTCGAGAAATTTTGGATTCCGGGCACGTGGGCCCGAGGGTATTTTGGTCATTTCTCCGAGCGGGGTTGGGAAAGTATGTAATTTGAATTTTTTGTGAGTATTAGGATGAATATTCATTTCTTTTCCGTTATGTGGTAGTTTCGGAGCGTTGTGTGTCCGTTGGAGTCATCGGAAGGGCTTGGAAGCCGGTATTGGAATTTCGGAGCGAGGTAAGTCTCCTTTGTAACTTTGTGATGGGGAATCGTCCCCCTAGGTGAATTAATTCAATACATGCTATTATCTTCGGGGGCTACGTACGCACGAGGTGACGGGAGTCCGTGCGTAGCTACTATTATGTCATGTCCGGGTAGTCTAGGGCCCACTAGCATGCCTTACGTGTTATACCTGAAATCCTGCCTGTAATATTAAACTGCTAATATAATCAAAGACGTAATTGAATATCTAAAAGAAAATTAGAGTTCATCTTGTTAATCTTCTAAAAAGAGAATTTATCTCCCTATGTATATTTTTTTACCTGGACTATGTTGTATCGTGGAATATCATTAAACTTGACAAATGAGTTTCAAAAATAAATAATTTCAAAACCAATGTTTCATGTTTCTTTTAATAAGGATTCTACCACTTCCTTGAGAAAACTATTTTGTTAATAAAATATGGATTTAATGTGTGGAAATGTGTCAGCACTCGAATCGTAGGTATGATTCGCGATCGAGCACAGATTTATAGTAATTTGGCNACATATTCCTTCGACTTTGGCCGATTGTCTTATCCTTGTGTGCGCATGACTATTTGGTATTGTTTTATTGATATTGGCTTGACATGTACTTGGAAAAAGGAAAGTGTAAATTGTTGTTTATTCTCAGTAGTTACCTGGATTTCTGTACTTGATATGTATTCGCTGCTCACTGTCCTACATGTCTACTGTACTTCATCATATTCTGTCATATATTATATTGTTGGACCCTAGTGAGTGTCAAGTCCACCTCTCGTCACTACCTCTCTGAGGTTAGGCGGGCGACTTAATGAGTAAACGTTGTTTTTGCACTCATGCTACACTTGCTGTGCATTTTTATTGCACAGGTACTTTCATAGCAATATGGAGGATTCGGATACTTAGGCGAGCTGCATCATCCAGAGGCGATCTGCAGCTGACAGAGTCTCCTTCATACTATATCTATTTCATTTAAATTTCCTTGTCCAATTGTATCTCCGACAGGCTTTGTAACGATTGCATAAACTCTTAGAAATTGCTCATGTACTTGTGACACCGGGTTCTGGGGTATGTATTGGGATATAATTGCTTAAGTGAAATCTTTAAACCATTGTTTTAATTAACAGGTTTTGATTTGGTTGATATGTAATAAAGTGAAAGGAATGTTTTCCATAAATGTCAAAAAGCGGAAAGTTATTTCAACTAATTAAGGGGTTGGACAGTGGTGTCCGGCGTCATCACGACTCGTGGATTTTGGGTCTTGACAACATGGTATCAGAGTGCTAGGTTCCCGTAGGTCTCACGAGTCATGAGCAAGTCTAGTAGAGTCTCGCGGATCGGTACGGAGACATATGTGCTTATGTTCGAGAGGCTACAGGGCTGTTACGAGTACTTCCCTTCTTGATTCTTCATTGTGCGAGTTGATTCCTTTGAGGCTTATGTCTATGTTTATTCCTACTCCATCTTACGCGTCGCCAAGTTCTTGCTATGGATCTGGAATTTGAGGAAGGGAAATGGTGCTACGAATGTAATCCGAGATGCTTCCATGTGTAATTGGTCGTGGCTGTTGTTATGGCCCTGCAAAAGGGTAATATGTGTTTCAGCTCAGTAGTTGTGTTTCTGGGAGAGTTAAGGCTGTGCTCGGGTAGTGATGATGGTTGCAATTGATTGTCGCGTGGTGTCGATATGATGATAGAACGTTTTCCCGTATGTTGGGGAAAATGAATGGTTTGAAGGGAGGTATTCTTAGAGTGTGATTTCGAGATTTCAGTGCTTTTGTGCCGGCAGAGGAATGGCATTTGGGTTATGAATGGTCCGGTTGGGGTTGATAAGGTAGTAAGACTTTGTTGGGCCAAGAAAGGAAATAGTATTGATGATTGACAAAGGAACTCCGAGACGAACCAGGTCCATCGCAGGTGACATAGACCAGCAGAGTTAAAGGCACATGAGATGCACATGCATGAGATAAATGTATTCTGGTAAAATTGAGATATCTTCTGATAAAAAATATTGCAAAAACGAAATTGGAGAAGGACTCCTTATTCAATAAGAACAGAATCTAAGATAAGGAAGGATTTAGGAGTTGAGTCTGACTAGAACTCTTCTACCAAGGAAGAGTTGCATTAAGATTCTAGTTAATTCCTTATCTACTAACTCCTATAAATTGCAGATTGTTCTTATTGTATACAGACGCACACAAAAAGAAATTTATCAAGAATTGAGTGAAAAATTTGTGAAGAAATTTTGCAACCAGTTCGAGCANGAGCTACTTGAACCAACTAGAAGAACCAGTTCCATCTGTTGTCTTTTAGTCTAGTTTATTTGTAGTAGGTGATTACAAATTGTACCTTTCAAATTTATCTAGAAGCAATTGTAATAGGTACTGAGTGTTCAAGTTATAGTTAAGTTAAAGTTTGTCGCAAATAGCTAGAGGCTAGTTTGCCACAAAGGGTTAGAGTTAATCCTTGGGTTTACAAAAGAGTTTATTTTGTAAATGTTGNGACACCACACAAATCCCCCCCCCCCCCTCTTTTGTGGTATTGACGTATAAAATACCAATTGGTATCAAAGCGGGTTTTCCTTGAAGAGGCTAACACCTTAGGAATATATCAAGATGAGTGCACTACCTGAAAAATGTAAAGAGAAATCCACCACTAGGCCACCACTAACTTGCAGATGACTGATGGATGCTTCAAATGTGGTAAAAAAAACCACATGATCAAGAACTATCCTATGTGGGAAGTCGAGTGGAAAAAGGAGAAATCTGAAAGAAGGAACAAAATGAAGGAACAGGTTCATGACAAGAAGAACCACAACAAAAGGTCATCCAAAGCAATGGTTGCTGAACGAGCTCTTATAGTAGTTCGGGAATCTGAAGATGAACCTGATGAAGAATCTGAGATAAGTTTTCTGGACCTTAAGGATAAAGTTAAACTCCTTTCTAAAGATATACTATTTGAATTGTTGCTAACTTTAATTGATGAATCAAAGAATATAAGTTCTGAAAAAGAACAGCTATCAAAAGAGTGTAACTTTTTAATAGCAGAATGCAAAAACCTGGAAATAAATTTTTGTAAAACTAAAAAGGAAAATACTACATTGAAGAACCAGGTTCATGCACTTGATTCAACTGTCTTAGAAATTAGATCTGAAAATCTAAAATTGAAGTTACGAACAGGTAAAGAAATAGCTAGTGACACACAACTCTCACTAGAAAAGGATCTAGGAAAGGTAAAAGATGAGCTTTATAAAAAGGCTAAACTGGTAATAACCCTGAGGGAGGACTTGACTAAGGTTAAGCATGAGCTAGACAGAACTTGTAAATGGAACAGGTCATCTGATGCACTTTCATGGCTACAAAAACATGATAGTAGCAACAAAAGAGGACTTGGCTTTGGGAACTCCACACCTAATTGGGATCCCAAAGGCAAGTACCTCACACTCCCTGAGAACAAGATTTGCACACACTGTGGTAATACTGGTCACTATAAAAGTGAATGCACTGCAAAAGAGAAGGCAAGTCAGAAGAACAAAAATTTTGTTCCAGGGAAAAATAGGTTGCCAAGTTGGGCTAAAAGGAATGTGATTTATCCTTTTGCGTATAGAAAGGGACCCAAACTAGTTTGGGTTCCAAAGACTAACCTCTGAGTTCCTTTAGCAGGTTCAAGTGAAGGGGAGCAACCAAATATGGTACATGAATAGTGGTTTCTCAAAGCACATGACAAGAAGCAAGGACCAACTCCTTTCACTTGAGAACCTCAAGGGATGTAATGTCTCCTTTGGAAATGGGAAGAAAGGTGAGATCATTGGGGTTGATAAGGAATAAAATGATGAAGATATTTGACTAACAAGAAACTAAAATGATGAAGTCACAGTCCAGCCTGAAGCAGCATCACAGGATGGAACAGGTGATGGAACAAGTCCTTCCTCCCAGGGCAATGTGACAGGGGGAACTGACTAGAGAGGAACCTATCCTCAAACCCCGAGGGAACCTGTCCATGAACCTATTCCTCAGTAACAAAACCAGGAAGGAATATCCACAGAAATTGACACTCCTATTGCAACATCCACGAAATTGGATATGGATGAACTCAGTTCATCTGTTGATGAGAAGATGCATAGGGGAATGATTAGCTCTTTGTTATATCTCACTGCTAGCAGACCTGACATTATTTTAAGTGTAGGCCTTTGTGTTGGATCCCAGGAAAATCCAAAAGAGTCTCAATTGACTGTTGTCAAGAAGATCTTGAGATACCTAAAAGGCACCGCTGACCTTTATCTAGGGTATCCATAAGGCAGTAATTTCAACTTAGTGGGATATGATGATGCTGATTATGCAGCTTTTCTTGTGGATAGAAAGAGCACCTCAGGTATGACACAATTTCTTGGCTCTTGTCTTATGTCTTGGGCCACCAAAAAGGTAAAATTCTGAGGGCTTATCTACTGCTGAAACTGAGTGTATTGTTGCTGCTCATGTTGTGCTAAATGTTGTGGATCAAACAAAAATTAATTGATTGTGGGGTTGATGTAGGTTGTATCCCTATCTTTTGTGAAAAAACTAATGCAATTAGTATGACCAAGAACTCTGTTCATCACAAAAGAACTAAGCACATAGATGTTAGACATCATTTTTAAGGGATAATTATGAGAAGGGATTGATCACTATTGAGTTTTATGCTACTGATAAACAGATTGTTGATATATTTACAAAAGCACTGAGTGGAGAGCATTTTGAAAGTAATAAGTTACTATTAGGGATGATTAAGATCACCTAATTGAACCAGTTCAGAATGTACATGAAAAAAAGGTAAAAAGAAGAAGGAAACTGGAAAACAAATTGGCTAGAAAATCATGAATTTGTGTAAATAATCAGATTAACAATTGCTCAGTTTCATACTGTAAAAAGTATACTCTTATGCCATGTTTTGATATGACTTACTGGTCACTAATGAAATTTTTCCTATCTCTACAAATTGATGCTTGATCAAGACGGTTCTGAAATGATGAACCTGGTTCATCGTGCTGGTTCATCTGAAAGGCGAGGTATGTGTTCTACACTCTGAACACTTTGAAATACCAATAACTAAATCATGAGCAGAACTCTACCCAAACTCAAAATCTTCAAAAGCCTATCCAATTGACTTTGAACCAGTTCCGTTTCAACAAGAATCCTCACCAAATTAAAATACCTAGATTCTAGGGAAGCCTTAACTGTATATTCAAAACTAAAATTTCATTCAAGCCATACCCTCCTTACAGAACCATTCCCAAATTTCCGATGATTCTTTGAAATCGGAGACTGAGGAGGAAGAATCTGGGTTTTTCGATTCTGAATAGGTAACTTCTGTATCATAACCTTCTTCTGAGGTCATTTCTGAGGTCGTTGAAAACTTAGAAAATAGGTTCATACTGGTTGGGTCTATGGTATATGTGGAAATTCTTAAGAGAAGAAGGAGAGGAGATAAAAATAAAATAGAAAATAAAAGGAGAGTGAGGGAGTACAGAGTAATGAGAAGGGGAAAAGGGAAAGAAGTGGCTGATTCTTCACCCACCTCTGAATCTGTTAGAATGGATATTTGTGGTGCTGAGCCAAAAAAGAAGGAAGAAAGTAGCAAGAACGCAGGGGGAAGTGAATCAGGAGAAACCGCTGAAGGGTTAGTAAATCTAGGAAAGCACACAGATGGACATGGTTCATCTACTGAGGAAACACTGGCGGATCTGCTGAAAATGTTAGGCGATAGTTACAATTCAAAGAAGAAAAGAACTCCTAAAGCTCAAACTTCCGAGACAACAAGAGCAAACAATAAAAGAAAAGCTGCTCCGTCTAAGACTTCCGATATTTCTCTTCCAAGAGGAAGAACTACAAGGAGCAAGTTCAAGCAAAGTGAGGACGAGTTGAAGAGAGCTTTAGAGGAGAGTAAGAAGAAAAAAGTGAAAAAGGGAAAGAAAAGGTTGTTGAGCCCATTGAGGATGTTGAAGTGGATGAGGTGGACCTGCTCCATCAAAGTGAAAAAGTGGCAGAGGTAGAGGTTCAGAGCCCTAAGCCTAAGAAAGCCAAGACTTCCTCAAAGAAGTATTCATCTGTTTCTAGGTCTACTGAATCATCCATCTTGGCTAAATGAACCAGGTCTGCAATTTTTCCAAGCCTGGATTTCCTAGCCTGCCTTGAACTTTCAGTGACCCAGATTCAGAATTTTTTTGGTTGTTACTCATGTTTTAATTGTTTTTGTTTCATTTTGTGGATTGTGGCAGAATCGTATTCTCTCTATCAATGAAATCTGATGCTTTTTGCTCTGATTCAGTATCTCTATTTTTTGATAGTTCTCAGTTGATTATTAATGATTAATCCATGATTGCATATGGAGTTGCCCAAGTGACCATGAGTAAGTGTTAAAAATCTGGGATTCACATAATATTTTTTTGCAACTTTTCGATGATTCCAAAAGGGGGAAGATAGGTTGTGCTCTAAACATGTGATATTTATAACCTAATGAACCTGGTTCTTTGTGATAAATGCTTAATACTCTTATATATGTCAATGTTGGACTAAGCTGAAACAGGTCTGAAGCACAAAGTTTGTCATCATCAAAAAGGGGGAATTTGTTGGGCCAAGAAAATAAATAGTTTTGAAGATTGACAAAGGAACTCTGAGATGAATTAGGTCCATCACAGGTGACATAGACCAGCAGAATTAAAGTCACATGAGATGCACATGCATGAGATAAATGTATTCTGGTAAAATTGAGATATCTTCTGATCTAAAAGTTTGCCAAAACGAAATTGGAGAAGGACTCATTATTCAATAAGAACAGAATCTAAGATAAGGAAGGATTTAAGAGTTGAGTTTGACTAGAACTCTTCTACCAAGGAAGAGTTGCATTAGGATTCTAGTTAATTCCTTATCTACTAACTCCTATAAATTGCAGATTGTTCTTATTGTATACAGACGCACACAAACAGAAATTTATCAAGAATTGAGAGAAAAATTCATGAAGAAATTTTGCAACCAGTTCGAGCCAAATTGGAGAGTGAGAATCTGGAGCTACTTGAACCAGTTAGAAAAACTAGTTCCATCTGTTGTCTTTTAGTCTAGTTTATTTGTGGTAGGTGATTACAAATTGTACCTTTCAGCTTTATCTAGAAGCAATTGTAATAGGTACTGAGTGTTCAAGTTATAGTTAACTTGAAGTTTGTCGCAAATAGCTAGAGGCTAGTTTGCCACAAAGGGTTAGAGTTAATCATTAGGTTTACAAAAGAGTTTATTTTGTAAATTCTGTTTGGCTCATTGTTGTAGTGAAGTGTTTGGAGAAAATCCTACTGAGTAGTAGGTTGTGGTTTTTCACCTTTTGAGCCGGGTGTTTTCCACGTAAAAATCTTTGTATTCTTTACTTTTTGGATTGTAACTATCGCCTAACGTTTTCAGCAGATCCGCCAAGGTTTCCTCAGTAGATGAACCAGGTTCATCTATGTGCTTTCCTATATTTACTAACCGTTCAGCGGTTTCTCCTGATTCACTTCCCCCTGCGTTCTTGCTACTTTCTTCCTCTTTTTCTGGCTCAGCACCACAAATATCTATTCTAACAGATTCAGAGGTGGGTGAAGAATCAGCCACTTCTTTCCCTTTTCCCCTTCTCACTACTCTGTACTCCCTCACTCTCATTTTCTTTTCTATTTTATTTTTACCTCCTCTCCTTCTTGTCCCGGGCATTTCCACATATACCACAGAAGAAGGTTATGATACAGAAGTTACCTGTTCATAATCGAAAGACCCAGTTACACTTTGATGAAGACTTCTTTGAGGAAGTATTGGATTTCTTGGTCTTAGGGGTCTGAACCTCTACCTCTTCCACTTTTTCACTTTGATGGACCAGGTCTATCTCATCCACTTTAACAACGTCAATAGATTCTGCAACAATACGAGTTGGAACACATAGAAGAACCAAGTCCTTCTATAAGGACATCACTTGAAAATTGGACACCACACAAATCATCCCCCTGTTGTGTGGTATTGACGTATAAAACATCAGACTTGGTGTCTTCAAGTGAGGTGGGATATGCACCTGTGATGTGTAGTCGTTGTCATTGATCGAATGGAATGTGTTAAGTTTTTCGGTGCTATGAGTTCTTCGGTTGCGTGGGGTCAGAGTATTGAGAAGAAGTATTGAAGAATGCGGTTGGAAAATAATGATCCTGGAATGAGGCTAGGCGGTGCTTCCATTTCTAGGAGGCCAGGTGTACGAAGCGGAAGTCGAGCAGTCGCAAATTGGGGGAGTGGCAGCACAACTTGGAATTTGGAGATATTGTCGCACATTTTTAATAGGTGTCCATAAGGAGCGGACGGACTAGTAAGTTGGTAAATGAAGCAGGGAATAGGATGGGGTATTAAAGTCGCAGAGAGCGTGCATTTCAGCGTCGTTGGGAGGTGTACGCGGGTGATTTCCACAGGTGGGTTGGCTTCTGGGGATAGGTTAGCAATGGCGGGGTTGGCACGTTCTGTGAGGGGTTCTAGTGGCTAGTCGGTAGGAGATAGAATGTGTGAATAATGATAGAAAATTTGAGTATTTAGGGAGTGCTAGCAAGGGAATTTGGAAGAATTAGACGAATTGGTTGAGCAATATTGTTTTATCAAAGGAGGAAGGATCTCAGCAGGGTCTAGAGTGGTGCAAGGAGTAGCTTCAGGCTAAGTGGGGGAGTCCCACCATCTGCAGTTGGGATGTAGGGTTGTCTTTGCATAGGATCACGGATTTTTGACGTGTTGGCAAGTTATTTCAGCTAAGGAAAAAGGAGAAACTGGTAATCGTGCATGGGATTTGATGAATATGTGCAAAGGTTGGTCCTGTCGGATCATGATTAGGCTTTGGAAGATTCAGAATTTATGCTTAAGGCATGGGCGAGTTGTAAGGATAGTGACTCAGTCACGTGTTTTATTGAAAAAGGTGTTCTTGTGCCAGGAGAGCCTTGGAGTTGATTGTATGCGGGGCCAGTCGAAGTGGGTGACTCTCAATAGCGGTCCTAGTGAGTTCAAAAGTTAAGAATGCAGCAATTAAGGATTTCAGGCAGCAGTTGATCGAAAATCGAGCTTTTGCAGAGTAATCTATGAGAAAATGAGTGTGGTTAGAATGTTTTATGATATGTTTCAGCATGCAAGATAATATTGGAGGAGTGAGAGAAATAGACTCTGGATTGAAGAAAAGATTATCAGAAGGGTATGAGACGGGTTGCGGGATTTGGGCAGCATGGTCTCGTGAATCAAGGTCACTCGAGATGAGTGAGGGTTGACTTTTCTATGGGTTGAAGGAAGTTGTTATTATTCCCGAGGCAATTGAAGATGATTAAAAGAAGATAGATTGACTAGCCATGGTTGAAATGGCACATTTGCGGCAGTGATCGGTTCCTTTGATGTGATTTAGTTATGCATGTGGTTTGTGACGGTGTGTGCGAGGCTTGTCGGCCTTCCTAATGGATTTTATGGGGGAGCATTTGAGTGTTATAGCCTGCCAGGTGTAGGCGGACCCCAAAAGGTTTATGGTGGTATAGGCTACTACTTAAGGATTTGCATGATTGGGTGATAATTGTAAATCACTCGTGTGTTGAGATGGTACTCTTAAATTGAGTTAATTAAAAGGTTTCTATATGATAAAGTGTTCACCCTATTTGTGGTTCAGAAGTTATGATGGAATTCTTGAGCTACCTCATATTGGCATGTTAGGTGCGGAAAGTAGTATGTAGCTGAGAGTAAGAATCGAGATTGCGGTTCGGTGTTAATAAGGAAGTCATGAGCTCGGAAGAGCGAGGAAGAGTGATTTGAAAGTTCAGTATAAACTGGTGTTATTTCAGTTTCACCTGAGATTGAGATTAGGTGGAAAAGGGTTTGTACCCTGGTCATGGGTTCTTGATTTGTTTTGAGGCCTTAGTGTGGTCGGTGTTATGGATGGGTAGACTTGTTGCCTTGTGTGGAAGGTCGTGGGAGAATGACCGTAAAAATATTGTATAAAGTGTGACATGTAGTCACTTGATGGATTTCAGATTTGGACTGAGTATGAAGAAGTGCAATATTGCTTAATTGAGAATTTACGCCTGGAGGACATTCGGTTAAGTTGATTATGGATTATGGGGTGTTAGTCCCGGTGATGATGGTTGCTCTTGTGTATTATGAGAAAAAGTGGGTTAATGTGGACCCAGGTAAAAGCTAATATCTAATTTTGGTGCGAGCGAGGTGGCTCGATGTTTGTGGATGAATTTAAATATGATTATGGGCTCCGTGTTGAGCCAAGCATGTTCCTTTCAGTAGAGCTCTTTTCATGGAAAGGTATTAGAACAGCGGGTGTTGTGCCGTCATCGTCAAATTTATGTGTTATTGTGATTGTGACGTACGAGTTGTGAAACGGCTTGATAAATTATCATGTGTTGAGGTCTCGTGTAGCGGGGATGTTATGTGAGAAGGACATCTCTTGAGATCCAGAGTGTGTGTATATATATATATATATATATATATATATATCGCACCTCAGTTGTGCTTGAGTTTTGTAGCCTATGGATTTATCAGTCTCCCCAGTATGGTATTATGCACTTAGCGTGCTTGTGATCGATATTCACTAATTCGTAATACTGAGCAAATCAGCTCCGTAAATATATCTTCTTATGTAAGTTTTATGTGTGGATTGGGTGGCACGTCGCCACGGGTATGTTATTTGGATCGGGTTGCACGCCGCAACAATGTGATGATGAGAAGGGTTGATATGTATTTATTTTCTTGTGATTTATTTCCCATTTTTTGGTAAGAATTCATATTAATTGTGTGAGCTGAGTAGTTCCGTCCTGAGTCATTTCTTATTATCATGTTCGAGTTATGGCCTATTGGGCGATGCGGTATCATGTGAGGCTGTTAGCCAAGTTTGGGGTGATTTACTGTCTGAGCAGTTCATACTGGGTGAGACGAGACTATCGGACCAGGGATCAATACGATAAGGTTATGTGAACTGTATATTAAAGAACAAATACCATCATTCAGGTTCATAATGAAAGTGACGATTCTAGTCAAGATGAGGTATTCAAGGATCTGTTAACTCTGCAGTCGAGTGTGAATTTCTGCGCATTTCCTCCGTTGTGGTGGTATCGTCAACATTATAGCAGGGTGTATGTATATTTGTTATGAGGTGCATTGGGAGCATGAAATTCGTGGAGCTTGGCTATTAAGGTTCAGGGAGCGTCATTGTGGTCAGTTGATGAGTTGTGCGGTGCATGGTGCCGATTCAGCAAGGGTATACAGTTATGATCTGGTATATCATGTGCTAGTTGATGCAGTGCTTATATATTGGAACTAGGTCTGGCTAGAGAAAAATTCAGGTGTTTGAATGAATTCTCGGCTTATTATATGAATAAAGAAGAAATCTCCAGATTTGATCAAATTATTGTGCTCGACTAGGTTGTGGTAGCACGGGCAGGTGCTCGAAATGTTAAACAGTGAATTCAGATAACTCAGAGCAGTTCTTGGCACGTTCGAGGACGAACGTTGATTTAAGTGAGGGAGAATGTAACGACCCGACCGGTCATTTTGAGCTCTAGTGCGTCGTTCAGCGGTTTGAAGTCGTCAGCAGCTTCGTTTCAGGTATTATGTCCCGTGGGCGTGGTCGGAATTGAATTCCAGGAAGTTAATTGATTTGGAAGGAAAATTCTCATTTCAGAAGCCTTAAGTTGAAGAAATCAACTAAGATTTTAATTTTGAGTAAACAATCTCCGAATCAAGATTTGAAGGTTCTAGCAGGTTCGTATGATGATTTCGGACTTGGGTATATGTCCGGATCGGGTTTTGGATAACCCGGGAGCGTTTCGGCGTATATTGTGGAAGTTAGCATTTGGAAGGATTTCATGAATTTAGGCTAGTGGGGTTGATGCCCGTTTGGGATTCCGAGTCTAGGAATAGCTCCGTATGATGATTCTGGAATTGGGAGCGCGATCAGAAGTGAATTTGGATGTCCGTAGGTCATTTTGGGGCCATTTGGCTAAAGATAGAAATTTGAGGGTTTTTGAGAAATCCGGCCGGAAGTGGAAGTTTTGATATCGAGGTCGGAATACAAATCCGGAAGTTGGAGCAGGTCCGTAATGTTGAATATGACTTGTGCGCAAAATTTGAGGTCAATCGGATGTGATTTGATAGGTTTCGGCATCGGATGTAGAAGTTTGAAATTTTAAGTTCTTAAAGAATTGGATTTGAGTGTGATTCGTGATTTTGGCGTTGTTTGATGTGATTTGACGCTTCGAGCAAGTCCGTGTTATGTTATGGGACAAGTTGGTATAATTGGACGGGGTCTCGGGAGCCTCGGGTGGATTCCGGGTGGTTGTCGGATCAAGAATTGAAGTCTGAAGAAGTGAAGATTACTGTCATCTGGTGTGATCCGCACCTGCGAGGATTTGGCCGCAGGTGCGGCTTGGGCGCCGCAGGTGCGAGTGTGGGCAGGCTTGGCTGGGGACCGCAGGTGCGATGGATATTCCTCACCTGCGAAGCCGCAGGTGCGGGCAGTGGGGCACAGGTGCGATTTGGGCTGAATTTAAGGAAACCACAGGTGCGGGAGATTTGGTCGCAGGTGCGGGATCGCAGGTGCGGAGGAAGGACCGCAGGTACAGAAATCGGCCTGGGCAGAATGTTTTAAAACAAGAAATCTTGTTCATTGTATTCATTTTTCTCATGGCTTAGGCGATTTTGGGAGGCTTCAAGAGAGGAGTCCTTCATGCATTGTCAAGGTAAGCAAATTCCTCCCGTTTGTAAGTTAAATACAAGATTATATGCATGGATTAGGCATGGAATTTGGGGTTTTTGAAGGAAAACCTAGAAAATGTAAATTTGGATTTTAGTCACGAATTGAGCATGAATATTTGAGTAAATTATATATTTGAGTTAGTAAGGATATGGGTAGAATGTATCTTCGAGAAATTTCGGATTCCGGGCAGGTGGGCCCGAGGGTATTTTGGTCATTTCTCCGAGCGGGGTTGGGAAAGTATGTAATTTGAATTTGTTGTGAGTATTAGGATGAATTTTCATTTCTTTTCCGTTATGTGGTAGTTTCAGAACATTCTGCGTCTGTTGGTGTCATCGGAAGGGCTTGGAAGCCAGTATTGGAATTTCGGAGCGAGGTAAGTCTCCTTTGTAACTTTGTGAGGGGGAATCATCCCCCTAGGTGAATTAATTCAATACATGTTGTTATCTTCGGGGGCTACGTACGCACGAGGTGACGGAAGTCCGTGCGTAGCTACTATTATGTCATGTCCGGGTAGTCTAGGACTCACTAGCATGCCTTACGTGTTATACCTGAAATGCTGCTTGTAATATTAAACTGCTAATATAATCGAAGACGTAATTGAATATCTAAAAGAAAATTAGAGTTCATCTTTTTAATCTTCTAAAAAGAGAATTTATCTCCCTATGGATATTTTTGTACCTGGACTATGTTGTATCGTGGAATATCATTAAACTTGACAAATGAGTTTCAAAAACAAATGATTTGAAAACCTATGTTTCATGTTTCTTTTAATAAGGATTCTACCACTTCCCTGAGAAAACTATTTTCTTAATAAAATATGGATTTAATGTGTGGAAATGTTTCAGCACTCGAATCGTAGGTATGATTCGCGATCGAGGGAGTTTATAGTAATTTGGTATAAATGTGTCAGCACCCGAGTCGCAGGTATGATTCGCGAGCGGGG
>ML307732.1:4869-113616 GCA_005239505.1 Nicotiana paniculata | reverse complement strand
TATTTTAGTTGTGTTAGATTAATGGACTCTTCCTGATGATGGATCTCCTAGACAGTTTTCTTGGAGGAAGTAAGTCTAAAGAAAATACCAAAAAAGATTTTTTGTTTTAAGTAGTGTAGTAACTCCCCCTTGGTTTTTCTTTGGACCACGGTTCTTTTCCAAGGGTTTTTAATTGAACCGGGTGGAGGTAGTTTTTAATTTTTAAGAGTAGGAATCACATGGTTAAGGGCTTAAGATTAGCAATATCTCGAAACGTGCTAATGCCTTGAGAATAGTCATTACTTTGGTTGTGACGCTTAGGCTCAATTTTTTGACTCCAGGATAAATACCTTAAATCAGAAATTCTTAAAATTTGCTTAACTACTTTGACTGGAGTGTCGTGATGGATTCAATCCTGAGTGAGTTATGTGCCAAGTGTGTGTGAGGTTTGTATGCTATTATGTGCATTGCATTTGATGTCTAGAACTTGCCCCGTGTGTGTGCAAAGCGAAATAGAAGTTTTGTTCAGTCTTGGAAGTGATATAGGTATTTCTTTGTTGAGCCAGCTATCTATATTTTAGCCACCTAATTGTTATGTATCGTAGTTAACCCCGTTGAGCCTATAATCCTGTTTGTTTGGCAGCCACATTACAAGCCATACCCCTTTGTTTGAATCGATCTTATATTTGAACCTTGTCACCTCTCGTAAGCACTGAAAATGTGATGAAATATGGAAAAGTTAAAGTGTGGGGTGGTAGGTTGGTTTTTGAGGGAATAACTGAAATAAGGAGAAAGGTGCACTATTTTGAAAAGTAAGAGTCACTTGAGAAAAAAATAAAAAAATAAAAAAAAAAGAAGAAAAGAAAAAAAAAATAGAAAATAAACAGTCGTGTTATTATGAAAGAAAAATATATGTGGTGACTCTTAATGTAATTGTGCTTAAAGAAGTATGGGGTAATAACATCGATGTGGAGGTGGAGTTTGGCTTATTATAAGTTTGAGGTTGAATGCGAAAGTATATGTATTAATGTGCTTAGGGAGGTGTAGTCACTCTTATATCCAAATGTATCCTACCCGTCCCGCAGCCTACATTACAACCGAATAAAGTCCTACTTGATCCTAGACTGAATGAGCTCGATTAGTAGAGTAGTACACTACGGGCAAGCCTATGGTGCATCTTTTGTGGCATATGAATGTTATTTCTGAGAGCGAGTGAATTCTTTCTATCTTGAGTTCCTAAGTGTTCTTAAATTTTATTGTGTGAGGAACTAGCTCTTTGATTTGGTGAGGGCACATGATTCATGAAGGAAAGGTAATGTTGTTGACCTCTATGTTAGAGTAGTGAGTGAATTGTGAATAAAGCATGGTATTTGTGAGTCGATTATTGAGGCGAGGATGTCACATCTTTGTGCTTGAACAGTTCTAAATATTCTTGGTATAACGTGTTAAGAGGTTTGCTTAATAAGTTGTGTACATGAGTGTAGTGTGATTGCTCGAGGACGAGCAAATGTTTAAGTGTGGGGTATATTCAAAGAAAAGCAAAAATGCAAAGCATGGAGAAAATAAAGAAGGAGAAAACGAATATCATGACCAAGAAAGATTGATTTCAAGTCTCTCTAGTTCCCCTAAGGAAAGAGAAAATGGCTCAAAGTGTCGGCAAAGCATGAGCCAAAGGGAGAAATGGAGTGCTAAGGAAAGATGAACCCGTTCTATTCCAATATTTCCTACCTTAGTCCAAAAGCCTTCATTACATTACAAAAAATCCCTAAGTGATTTCAAGCCGAGTGAACTTACGTTAGTGGTTATTTACATGAGAGGCAAGCATATGGTACTTAGAGTCGTACTTGTGACATTCTTTTGAGAGAGATAAGCGAACTTTTCACAAATTCTTGAATTGAGTGATACATTATTAAGTGAGATATGCTAACGGAGAGTAGAGGAGGGGGAGTTTGGGATCTACAATGACCTACATGAAAGAGCGAACTTACTTGATGAGTAAAAGTCAATCCTTGATGCTCAAGTGTCACATTGGTACTTTTGGTGCTTAAAACTTCAAATCATTGCCTTGTTGATAATTCATAAGTGTTGTGGGTAATTATTGGTCCCAATTGATGTGTGTTTGATTCACCGTAGATTAGCTGGAATAGCTCTTATCTTGTGGAGGCGAAAATTACCTTCTTTGCTTGAAGACAAGCAAAAGCTTAAGTTTGGGGGAGTTGATAAGTGGGGATTTTGACTACTTATTAGCACCTTTTGGCTTTCATTTTAGTCCAAAAATGTTTAAAGGTATTCCTGAAAACTTATGAAATATGCTTACTTGCAGGAGTATTGAAAAATGAGCCATTACGATAAAATCCAATTCAAGAAGAAGTGATCTGAATAAGGACAGAAACCAGGCACACAAGCTCAAGTACGGACTGCAGATTTAATTGTGCGGCCGCAGAAGGTGAAGGAAAATCAGCAGAGCCCCAGTGTAAACTGTGGACTGCACAATAATTGTGCGGTCGTAGAATCCAAAGTTCATAGAGATCAATTTAAAGCTCAAAATGAAATGCGGTCGCACAATTAAATCTGCGGCTGCAGAATGTGAAGGAAAATCAACGTAGCCCCAATGCAAAGTGCGGAACGCATAATGATTGTGCAGTCGCAGAAGCCAAAGTTCAGAGAGATCAATTTCAAGCTCAAATAGAAATGTGGACCGCACTATAATTGTGCGGCCGCATAAATCAACTATGCGGACCGCACTCAGTAAATGTGCGGTCCGCAGAAAATCCCGGTGCGGTCGCACCCAGAATTGTGCGGACCGTAGAACATGAAGGATGTGGCCACAATCCAGAATTATGCGGCCGCATAGTCAACTCCTATCAAGATCTGAAGAGAAGTGCGGACCGCGCATATAATTATGCGATCGCAGAACCTCTGAAAGGGCAATTTTGTCCGAAAATTTTGTGCTTTTTATAAATAGATTACTTTCACGAAATTAGGTCAAGTTTTTTAACATTGAAAAGTCTGTAGCCATTTTCCTTTACCCTTTTAGGCAACTTTAGCTTATATTGGTGATTTAACATTGAATTTTCATCTATTAATCTTGCAATATGAGTTTTATCATCTTTTCTTCTTTATTTTCTTCAATACCCAATATGAGTAACTAGATTTTTAGCTAGGGTTGTGACCCAACCCTAGAGTGTGAACCTAATGGGTGTTTGATTTATGGCTTGTTTATGATTGAGTGTTTATTATTCAGCCTTGTTCTTACTTATAATTGTAGAATTAATGGTTGCAAACATTAGTTCATGCCTATTTGACTCGGTCTCTTCTTGAGAAAGAGAGACTTAGTCTAGGAAAATTGCTAACAAGAATTTGGGATGAAATCAAGAGATTGATAGTCCCAATTAAAGGGTTGAACCTAGAGATAGTAAAACCCGACTTGAGCATTTTATCAAATGTTTTATTCAGTACCCATTTGGACTTTAGAAAGCCAAATTGGGAAAAATCACTCTCTTATCAAGAGGTATTGAGCGGGTAATTGTGTGTTGATAGTTATAATACACCCCGACCAACAAAACGCGCTTTAAAGTTTACAACTCGTTAGGTAAACACCTAGGTGAAGGTCATAGCCCTAGGACTTTTCACATTATTTGGAAACAACAACAAAAACAACATTCTCTAGTTTTATATCTTAGACTTGTAATCCATAGCGTAATTTTAGAATAAAAACAAAACACCATTTTTGGAAGTGCAATCAAGATACTTCACGTGTTTGATCCAAATATATACCACTAATCTCAGCCCAGCTCCCTGTGAATTCGATCCCGACTCCTTGTTGGGTATTATTATTGTAATCGAACGTTTCACAACCCTGAATAGAGGTGTTACTTGGACCATAGACGAGATCAGTTGGCAACAATTTATTTTGTTGAATCTGTGTTGATGGAGAAGCACAAGACTCGAAATGTGTCTGAGCGGGTAATGAAAATCATCGATGGCGATGAACTATGCTCTTCTTTCAATTGGGTCTCTCTTTGTTATGAAAATTTACTCAAATCATTGAAGAGTTGCTTGAAGCACAAACAAAATACTTCATACAACGAGAATGAGACAGAGAAAGAGAAAGATAAAGAGAAGGATATTTATGCTATACTTGGCTTCCCTTTCGCCTTCTGTGTTTGGATTATGGAAGTATTCCCAGTTTTTCAAGCTAACCCGTTTGTGAACTTCATAGAATGAGGGTTCCCTCGGTTGCTATGTTATTCAGATATGAAATCTCACCAGTATGACAACCTATGTAAAAATTACTTCCATAATGAAAAAGTAAGTTAATATGGTTACTAGCTATCTTTTTGTTTATGTGTTTTGGTTCTAAATACTTACTTTTTTTCCTTATGTAATAGGTGTTTCAGTTGCTCGAGATGGTACCATTTGTTTTTTCTGAAGAAGATGCGGAGCCCTCTAGTGTGCATGTGCAATTATCTCAAGATCAAAGTTCAATATCTTCAACACAATTTGATGAAGGCTTGCTTAAACAAATTATTAATGTAAGTTTTATATCTTTGAATACCATTAGTTTTTTATTTCCTTATTTTTGCTTAAGCGATTTTTTTGTTTTTATGGTTTTTAATTCAGAGATTATCGGTGAAGTTCAAAAAATATTTGCAGGCAGAAAATGTTTGAATACATCAAAAAATAACTTTATCAGAAAAAAAAGATGCAAAATAACATCAAGGTAACATGCATTTAATTTTTGAGCATCAAATTTAAATTCAGGACTAGATGTCCTTAATTTCTATGCTTGTAACTCTAAGTTCAGGACTAAGTGTCCTTAGTTTTTAAACTTGTAACTCTAAGGTTAGGACTATCTGTCCTTAATTTTTGAGCTTGTAACCCTAAGTTTAGGACGACATGTCCTTAACTTTTGAACTTGTAACTCTAAGCTCAGGACTGAATGTCCTTATTTTTTAAACTTGGAACTCTAAGTTCAGGACCATCTGTCATTGATTTATGTGCTTGTAACTCTAAGTTAAGGATTGAGCGTCCTTAATTTTTGAAGTTGTAACTATAAGGTTAGGACTATCTGTCCTTAATTTTTGAGCTTGTAACTCTAAGTTCGGGACTGAGTGTCCTTAATTTTTGAAGTTGTAACTCTAATATTAGGACTATATGTCCTTAATTTTTGATCTTGTAGCTCTAAGTTTAGGACTACTTGTCCTTTAATTTTTGAATTTGTAACTCTAAGTTCAGGACTACATGTCCTTATTTTTTGAACTTGGGACTCTAAGTTCAAGACTACTTGTCCTTAATTTATGTGTTTGTAACTCTAAGTTAAGGACTAAGTATCCTTAACTTATAAGCAGCTAACATTCTGATTCTTATTTTAAATACGATCTCACGGGCTTTAAAGAAAAACCTAGAGTCAAAAGTTGATACTTTATTGAAGCTTCTTGAGAAACCTCATGAAAAGAACAAAGAGATAGAAGTTCTCTGCACGTAAATAAGCTGATCGAAGTTATCACGTAAAGGAGCGTATATTTCATCGAAATTATTATAGTAGAGGGGTATTTTCGTTCGAGCAGGGTAAAGTTTATTAAATCAGTGACTAAAGACTAAAGACATTTTAAACAGTGGCTAAAAGTAAATATATCTCTTATTACTAGCGAACTGTTCACTTCTCCCAAAATATGACTCCCGATTAGTGTAGAATTGCCATGGGATAGCCACTTTTTTAACATGTTATTAGTTTTATCCAGTATTTTAATGCTGAGTAAAAAATAGTATTACTCTATTAAAATTAATATGAAAAGGCATTTTTACCCTTTCTTCATGGGTGTTGTTACACTGCACACGTGAAGTTAAGGATGACATATCCTTAGCATTTACACTGCACATATGAAATTAAGGACATAATATCCTAAAGTTTAACAACGGAAGGTGCAAATACATGACACTTTATCCATAATATTTGCACAGCATTCATGAAGTTAAGGACACCATGTCCACAACACTCATAAAGTTAAGGATATTATGTCTGTAATATTGACATTGCACACATGAAGTTAAGGACACCATGTCCTTAACATTTACACTGCAATATATGAAGTTAAGGATGTTAGGTCCTAAAGTTTAACAATAGAAGGTACAAATACAAGTTAAGGATATTATGTCCTTAATATTTACACTGCACACATGAACTTAAGGACGTCATGTCCTTAACATTTGCACTACGCATATGAAGTTAAGGACATGATGTCCTAAAGTTAAACAGCGAAAAGTGCAAACAGAGGACATTTTGTCCTTAATATTTACGCAGCATTCACGAAGTTAAGGACACCGTGTCCTTAATATATACACAGCACCCATGTCTAGCACAGGGGTATTTTCGTTCGGTCGGATAAAAATTTATTTAGCACTGCTAAAGAGTAAATACATTTTAAACAATGGCTAAAGAGTAAAGACATCTCTAATTAGTGGCTAACTATGCACTTTCCCCTATATTAGCGCCAGGAAAAGCCACTTGGGGGATAAAGCCGTAAATGGCTCCTAGCAAAGACGACTTCATTCACCAAAGCCACTCCCTTTATTTTCGTTGAGCCAAATGTTTGGTTTTTTCGTTGAGCATCCAATAAATTATAAAAAAATAAAAAATAAATATATATATATATATATATATCTTTTTAGCATGTAGATTAAAAATCTACTACACTAATTAATGCAACTTTACACACAAAAAAATGCTCATTTTGAGGGATTAAAGCGCTTATTGTCAAATAAAACTCTATATTTAGCGTTCAAACTCGAAACATTTGGTTAAAAGAATAAGGATCTTAATTGGTATTACTTCATGACATAATCTTCTTTTCTTATTTGCTTTTTGCTTTTCTTAGTAATTTTTCAAAGGTTTTAGGTGAGGTTTGTTGAGTTCGCAAGGTAAGAAGCGCCACTAGGTTAGTCTAAGTAAAATAGAAGAATTAACCAAATAGATGGCCACCCAATCGCTTAAACTAAAAATAATCATTGAAGGTATAATGAATATATAATTTAGGTATATGGTTACAAAGAGTAAACAGTGAATATAACCGGCTATTTGTAGAAAGATCCCAGTAAAATATTGGTTCAACCCACATTTGATTGTTGGTTTGGGCTTGGGCTCTCTAATATAACATGGACTTGGGCTTTAATACAATAAGCGAGTTCGTTATAGGACCTTTGAAGGGCACCATATGGGGCTCAGGTAATTAGCCCTTAGGCAAATAAAAACCTGGAAATTACACCCAACAACCTTAAAATTGATGGTCTTAATTTTTTGACACCATGGGCTAACTTTTAAGGTCAAATGCCAAAAATATTACCTATAGAGCAAGTGAGGGGTACCACTTTTTAAACTTGATATTTTGCCTACGAGGCAAGCTGAGTCAAAAAATCAAGAGTAGGTAGCAAAGTGTCCTATTTGTGCAGATCACCCAGTAAGCGGGCTTAGGGATAATCTAAGAAGAATTAATCCAAATAGCCGTCCACCTAATTTCTTAAACTATAAATAATCGATGAATGTATAATATATGTACAATTCATATATTATATATGTATAACTACGTATAATTAATGTATAGTATATGTATACCGGTTAAAAAAAATTAAACATTGAATCTGACCGACTATTTGTATAATATATATGTATAATTTATATATAATATATATATATAGCTACGTATAATCAATATATAAATATATGTATACCGATTAGAAAAAATAAATATTGACTATAACCGGCTATTTGTATAACATTCCCATAACCTATAGGTATGAGCCCAAAAGCCCATAACTAACTTAAAACCTGACCTAAGCAAATAGACAACGTGGCGTTTTTTAACAATGTAAACGTGGCAGTTCTTTCAACACCGGCTTTAGATTTCTCTTAAATTTCAAATATTTTCAAAAAGAACAAGAAAAAAGTGGTTAGTCACCACCAATTCCCACAGGATTTCAAAAATCCATTCAAAAATTTTCATTCATTGTGGCTAAGAGTCTAACAAGTGGATGCCAAAAACATAAATGGTGGAGCTTACATTTGGCTGTTTCTTTAACTCCTTTGCCTCTTTGTCTTGTTATTAGGGATTTTATCCAAATAGCCCGTTATATTGATTATTATTTTTTAATCATATATATAATTATATATATATATATATATATATATATTATTTTTATTAATTATTTTTAATTTAAACGAATAAGTGGACAGTTATTTGAGCCAATTCTACTTGTTATTAAATATAGGACAAAAGTGATAAATACAAATTTGAAAAGTCTTTTGGTCTTATTATACAAACAAACAAAAACTTTCTTGCAATTCCCCCATTTCCACACTAAGAAACAAAGGAAATGATGACATTCTTCCTTTGTTTTTGTTAGGGCATGTTTGGACTCAAGTAGCCTTTTTAGAATATTTAGTCATTTTAGCCACCCTTTTGATTCCCTATACATCTTATGTCATGACAAACATACAACCAAAAAGTTGTTTCACAGTCTGACTCAATGGTTTTGGGGTTGAGGGATTTTTTGGGGGGTTTGGGGGTGGGGGTGGGGGTGATTAAAGCATTAATTAACTCTTCTTTGAACATGTTGTTATGGGTAATAAAGGTAAACACTCTGCAACAAGCACTTTACATGTTCTAATATTGTTGGTTTTAATTTACGTGAACTTATTTGATTGGTCACGAAATTTAACAAGAATTTTATATAAAAATGAGATATATATATACGGATATAAACTATTGCATAAAGTTAAATTATTTCCAAATATAGATAGAGGTCATCCTTTTTTGCACAAAAAAAAAATAGGTTCACATAAATTAAAACAGAAGAAATAGTTATTAATAAAGTTAAGTTTTACTTTGTAGGAAAAAGAAATTCTAACAAAAATTGAAGTAGTTATTTTCTTTAAGAATATAATAGTTTGTATACAAAATGGATATGCAAATATACACTGATTAGCTCGCGGTAAAATAATCTATAACTTGTCGCGATATAATTTAATTTTACATGACACGTAACCGTTTAAAAAATTTCTACATTAACAAATTACTCAAAATCTAACTTAACATGAAAAAAAGAAGGTAAAATAAATGATTTCGTTAGCTGAGATTTGGTCTAGCGGTATTAGTACAACGTGTATACATTAGGGCAGATTCAGATGATGTTAATAAAAACTTAGTATTAAGTAGATAATGATAGAAGAGCAACTAATTAAATAGCGCGTTACTGACTCTCGATGTTTTTTTAATTACAAAAAAGAATGAGGTAGAGTAAAACAACTACTATTATTAACTACACAATAAAGTAAGTATGATTTAATTCTCTATTCCAACTAACAACAAAAATAAATTCTTTGGGACAATCAAGGGTTGTGATCATTTTTAATCATAAGTCTTGAGTTTCTGAGTATGTAATTATTTTTTTTTAGAGAACATTTTACTCTATAATATAAAATTTTTCAATATAAATTTAAATATAATTATGCTCTAATATAAGTAGCGAACATCGGGCGAAACAAAAAAATTCTCTGGGGGAGAGAGATTTTGGAAAGACTAATAAAGGTTTAACACAAAAGGCCAAAAAAGGGAGCTCATTTTCTCACAAATTCCATATTCTTCTGAAATTACAAAAGGACAAATACAAAAACAGTAAGGACAAAAACCAAAACCACGCATTGTCTACAAACGTAGCAATGAAGAAACTCTTTCAAAGCTGACACCTCTCTCTCTCTCTCTCTGAAAACCTCTTTAATTGAACCCCAAAAATAGAATCCCAATTCCTTATTTCCCCTCTCTTTCCTCCTTCAGCAGCAAGTTAAAAAAAAAACAGTCTTGAACTAGTTTTAGCAAAGATTTCTCACTAAAGAAACTGACTTTCTAGTGAATTGTTTAGTGCTTTTTTGTGGGGTTTTGATGATTTCAATAACCCTTAAAGGAATCTGTTCTTCTTCTTCTATTTGGTGAGTTTTTGCCAATTTTAACTTTTGCTCTGTTCTTACTCTGTTTTTTGCTTGGTGATTTTCAATAGCTGAGCCAAGATTTCATTTTTCCAATTCAAGCTTTTACCTTTCTGCTGAAATTTTACAATTTGGTCTGAAATAATAGTGAATTCATATTATTTTTAATTATATGACCTTTTTTTTAGTATAGTAGCCAGTTTGATATACTGTCTCTCTTTCTCTCTCAGTTCATTTTGTCTTCTTGATTTGAGTCATTGAGAAAGTTTACGGCCTGCGTTTGTTGTTTATTGTTATTGAGAAAATTTGAGTCTTGATTCAAGATTTTTATTCATTCAACCACCCTGAGGTGTGTGAAGTGAACTTTTTTTTTACTTAATTTTTGTGACAATGTTACAAGATGATGGTTCATCTTCTGTGACATCATCGTCACCTCTTCAAATATTTCCAACGATGTCACTATCACCTGGTTTTAGTTCATCAAATCAGTGGCTTAAGGAGTTGAAATCTGAAGAAAGAGGGTTGTATTTAATACACCTTTTACTTGCTTGTGCTAATCATGTTTCTTCTGGTAATATTGAAAATGCTAATATAACACTTGAGCATATTTCTCAACTTGCTTCTCCTAATGGAGATACTATGCAAAGAATTGCTTCATATTTTACTGAGGCATTAGCTGATAGGATTCTTAGAAGTTGGCCTGGTATTTATAAGGCATTGCGTTCGACTAAGTTATCGGTTGTCTCCGAAGATATTTTAGTTAGGAAAATGTTTTTCGAGTTCTTTCCTTTTTTGAAGGTTGCTTTTGTGGTTACAAATCAAGCTATTATTGAAGCTATGGAAGGTGAAAAGATGGTTCATATTGTTGATCTTAATGCTTCTGAACCCTTGCAATGGCGTGCGTTGCTTCAGGACTTAAGTGCACGTCCAGAAGGACCGCCTCATTTGCGCATAACGGGGGTTCATCAGCAAAAAGAGGTGTTAGATCAAATGGCACATGTACTTACTGAAGAAGCAGAAAAGTTGGATATTCCTTTTCAGTTTAATCAAGTAGTTAGCCAATTGGAAGATCTTGATGTTGAGAAGTTGCGCGTGAAAACTGGGGAGGCGCTTGCGGTTAGTTCAGTTATGCAATTGCACACTCTTCTTGGCCACGACAATGAACCCCGAAAAAATTCCCCTTTGCCTTTTAAGCATTCAAATGGTGTTAACTTGCATAGGGCATTGATCAAACAAAATACCTTAGGGGAGTTGCTTGAAAAAGATATGGGCCATATGGCTAATGGTTATAGTCCAAGTAATGACACGGCTTCTTCGTCCCCGCTATGTTCAACTACAAAAATGGATGGTTTCCTCAATGCTTTGTGGGGTTTATCACCAAAAGTTATGGTTGTAACAGAACAAGATTCAAATCATAATGGAACAACTCTAATGGAGAGGTTATCGGAGTCATTACATTATTATGCTGCATTATTCGATTGTCTAGAATCCGCGTTGCCAAGAACATCATTGGAGAGATTAAAGGTGGAAAAGATGCTATTAGGTGAGGAGATTAAGAACATCATAGCATGTGAAGGACTCGAACGAAAGGAGAGGCACGAGAAACTCGAAAAATGGTTTCAAAGATTTGATGTAGCTGGTTTTGGAAATGTGCCTTTGAGTTATTATGCTATGTTGCAAGCAAGAAGGTTGTTGCAAAGTTATAGTTGTGAAGGATACAAGATCAAAGAAGAGAATGGTTGTGTGGTGATCTGTTGGCACGATCGAGCTCTTTTCTCAGTGTCATCTTGGAGATGTAGGAAGTAAGACTAGACTTGGTTCTCATTGTGAGGTTTTTTATTATTATTATTATTATTTTTTTGTAACATAATCTGTAGCATGAACTTTTGCAATTGAGATTGCCATTGACATGTTTGAGTTATTCTGTCATCTTCTTGATCTCATGTAAGTTTCTGCAGTTTTTACATTTCCATTTTGATGAGGATCAATCAAAGATGATGTTTTCTTAATCTTCTTGTATAAAGTCATATTCCTTTGTTTTGTGTTTGTCTTTGTGACAACAGGATAAGCTTTCTGATTCTATATGATAGTTGCATATTAGAACAATCTGTTTTAACTAGCAAAGAATCAGATTCCACCTGCTCTAATTTGTTGGGTAATAGTAAAGAATTTGAGCATGTAACCACAATTGAATATAGGCATTGGAATTCAAAAGGTTTTCTTTTTTGATTCGTCGTTGTAGAACATCACAATATTCGTCGTTATGGGATCAATATTTTTAATGGTGAATTTCTTTTGATATCCATTTCTTTTATGAGACAAAATGAATATGGTTGTTACCTTCTTTTTCGATAGATGAGATTAAATGTATTTATCTTGACATTTTTTTCTCCGGCCTCCTCTTTCAAATAAAAGGATCTGTTTGAGTGTCTTTATTGTATGAGTCAAAATCCGACTGAGGAAATTCGGCATGAAAAGGTGATCAAGTGTGAGAACTGCAGCTCATCACGGGCGATTAGGTCGAGGTCGATTAGGGGTTGACAAGATTGAGCCGTTGAGTAGGTCATTAGGGCCGAGGTCGAGCAGTAGGAAGTGAAGTAACGACTAGTACTGCTTTGGAATTTTCAAAGGGAATATTCCATTGAATATTCCTTATGTTGTACTTTTTAGGGTTTTTACGAGTATCCCATATAAATAGTATAAGAGATAAAGACAAAAGACATGTAATATTATGGTCGATAACAACTCTTATGAAAGTCGACTCTAGGGAGTAAATACAAAATATTACCTTTCCATAAGGATTAGATTTGCTGTTTATCCCACCTTTTCTCGCATCAGATCCGAGAAAATCTCATATATTCCCATATTTATTTGTCTTACATCATTGTCAGGGAGAGAAACCATTCACCTAATTCAATATTTGGGTGAATCGTTCTATCTCTTTATATTTATTACCATTTAATATAGTTATTGTTTATCATTGTTCTTCCACTCATTCATAACAGCATCATTTAATACTATTTGTATTAAATTGGTTTAAATGTCACGTGTTGGATGTAAGACTTATTATATTTAACTATAATTACCATCACTTTTTTATTTAATTAGTTTAACAAAATATTTCATACTTTTTGGTCAAACACTTATTTGCCTGATATGGGCTATTACCTTTGAGGTAACTGCTTGAAATCCATCAGCTATAGCCAATAACGGAACAGTTGGAGGCAAAAGTATTGTAGAGTTTTAACTCTAGTGTATATCTTATTAAATTTAAGTAGTATAAGCCATACATTTTTAGGAGTGTTAACACATGTTTTTCTAGTTCCCATCTTTTTGACACAACAAATAAATAATTGAAAATATGTGTAGTTACTATTCAATAATATATATCAACTATTTCATCGGGTACCTACTATCTTTCACCATCACATGTATCGAGTAACTTTATCGGTCAGGATGATGTTTTACTTCTAATGATTTTAATTCCATTGATATATCGCTCATTAACTTAAATATCTGCTTTCCGTTCTACTATTACATTATTACAAGTTTAAACTTCATTCATCAAACATGATTCTATTAGGCATAATTTATATGTATTTCCGTTTCTCTTTGTTACCTCCAACGAAATGTGACGTTTGGTTTCACATTGGATATCTAACGGGCCACCCTGAATTGAGATTTGGGCCTGTTGAAAGATAGGCCGTCCTGGTCCGGTAAGATTGGTCTGGCCCATTTTACTGTATTGGATCTGATGATAGCCCAGTTGACATGTTTTCAGCCTTTAGACTGTCATTTCGTACGTAATTGATAGTAGAAATACTAGCCAGTTTCGGTCCGGTAGTATTTGCAAAGTCATTAAAAAATAGTACTATTTTACTGTAATACAGATCGGTCCAGCATAATATACTGGAGATTGGTGCACATGTGTATGAACTTTCAGCATATTATACTGGAATTCCAACACGCAGAAAGTTACAGCATAATATACTGGAGACTGGAGCACCAGTGTATGAACTTCTAGCGTATTATGCTGGAACTCCAGTATATTATACTGGAACTACAGTATATTATGCTGGAATATTTTTCGAATTTTGAACAATGTTTTCGTTCAGATTTATCTTTACATGAAAAGTAGCTAAATTTTGATTACTTTTGACATTGTGGCTATTTTTCAATTACCATTTAAATCTGGCTATTTTTTAATTTCTCCCTAATTGATATTATAACGTGTTTGGCCAAACTTCTTTTTCACCGAAAGTGCCTTTTTTCTGAAGTTAAGGTGTTTGACCAAACTTTTAGAAGAAAAAAATTGCTTTTGAATAGAGCAGAATCAGTTTTTGATAGACATAAAAAAGCACTTTCTCCTCAAAAGTACTTTTTGAAAAAGCACTTTTGAGGAAAATATACTTAAAATTACTTTTTAAAAGCTTGGTCTAACATTACTTACTACTCAAAAATATTTTTTAGATTAATTAGTAAAAATTACACGGGGCAACCTATTTGGTCGCCCCCATTTAACCTATACCCATTTTTTTTTAACTTGTACCCACTTTTTAAATAACTTCAGCCCCCTTTTCTTCGCTGAGCTGAAGTTCGCCAGTTACAAACAAAAACTTCAGCTCTAGAGCTGAAGTTTCCCAGTTACAAAAGACAAAAACTTCAGCTCTAGAGCTGAAGTTCCCCAGTTATAAAGACAACTTCAGCTTTAGAGCTGAAGTTCGCGAGTTACAAAACAAGAACTTCAGCTCTCCCCAGTTACAAAAACTAAAACTTCAGCTCTAGAGCTGAAGTTCGCGAGTTACAAAACAAAAACTCAAGCTCTAGAGCTGAAGTTCCTCAGTTACAAAGACAAAAATTTCAGCTCTAGAGCTGAAGTTCGCAAGCTACTTCAGGCCCGTCTACTAGAATGCTGAAGTTTTGCGTGATTGCCTTTGCTGCTTCAGTCCCGTATGCTGAAGTTATGCGAAAAAGCGGGTACACTTGTAATTTTTTTTACAAAGCGAGTATAAGTTAAAACGTGACACAAAAAGCGGGTACGGATGCAAATGACCCGATTAATTAGCCAATACAAATTCTTTTTAAATTAATTAGCCAATATAAATTATTTCTCATGAAATATACTTTTCAAAATAAACTGATTTTAAAACCTTATCCAAACATGCTAATAGTTTTGGAAGATTGTTTAGGTACTATTGGATGAGCGGGCAGGGGGGAGAGGAATTGGAAGTGTATAATTCTGCAATTTTCTTTAACTCCATAAAGATTTGTTCATCATCGGTGAACATATAACATAGTCATTCCCATTTGAATTCAATGGACTTGAAACATATTTGTGGCAAAATTTCTTCCAAACGAAGATCATAAACATAAAGAAAATTTGGTTATTTGAGAAAATGAGCTCAAGAAAATGAGTTAATTCTCCTGATTTATTCTAAGGCTTGTGGCTCGTGAATTGTATTACGAGATTTCTTTAATTTTTCCAAAATTCCAACAAAAATAAAGAGAAAAAAGCTGCTGGTTTATCTTCATTCTTTTATTATTTTCTTTTTCAAGCATCTAAAAACATAAATCACAATATTTTCATTGGAGTAGACACCAAAGATTTCGAACTTTAACATATATGACAAAATATATTATCGAAAAATCTATGGGTTCACTTATATGGGGAATGTATATGGCAAAAATCGGGGCACCTGATATTTTATACGTCAATACCACACAAGAGGGGGGTGATTTATGTGTTGTCCGATTTCGAGTGCAGTCTCTGTAGAAGAACCTGGTTGTTCTTGGTGTTCCAACTTCTACAGTTTGCGGAAAAGTAATTGCAAAATTTAAAGAATACAATAATATTTACGTGGAAAACACCTGGCTCAAAGGTGTAAAAACTACGACCTACTTCCTAGTAGGATTTTCCCAAACTCTTCACTATATCAACGAGCCAAACAACATTTACAAAATAAACTCTTTTGTAAACCTAAGAACTAACTCTAATCCCTTTGTGGCAAACTAGCCTCTAGCTATTTGCGACAACCTTCAAGTTAACTCTAACTTTAACAGTGTGTACCTATTACAATTGCTTCTAGATAAAGCTGAAAGATACAATATGTAATCACCTACTACAAACAACTAGACTCAAAAGACAACAGATGGAACTGGTTCTTCTAGCTAGTTCAAGTAGCTTTTGTGTCGCACAAGGATTCTGCTTGCAAAATTGCTTTGATAATTTTGCTTTTAGTTCTTGTTTTACTTATATATTTGTGCATTGATTCTTCAGCAGGAATGCTTCAACACTTTATAGAGTCAGTAGTTGAGATGTTGTTGTTCAGTTCTAGTGCAATTCTTCCTTGGTGGAAGAGTTTGAGTTTATCTCAACTTCCTTAATCTCGATTTGAGTTTATCTCAACTTCCTTGATATCGATTCTGTCCTACCTGAACTCGAACTCCATCTTCTTATCAATTTGCAACCTTTTCGCTTAGGAGATAACCTCTTAGTTCCCAGATAATATATATCTCTTGTGCATGGACGCTTCTCGTGCCAATGGGTCTGTTTGACTACGGTTGCCCTGATGGACCTGGTTCAACTGGGTTGACATTTGTCAATCTTCAAAATCATGCAGTGACTTGATTCAACAAATTCCCTATTTTTGATGATTACAAACTCTGTGCTTAACCCTGTACATACTTCAATCCAACATAGACACTTTTTATAGGTATAAGCATTCATCATAGAGAGACCATGTTCATTAGGTTATAAATATCACACAAATCTTTGAAATTTTGAAAAGCACCTATCTTCCCCCTTTTGGCATCATCGAAAAGTTGCAAAATGATAAACTTACCAGAAGTATTAACAACTACTCATGTCCATTGAGGCAACTGCAGATGCAAATCATGAATTAATCATCAAAGGAAACCAATCAAATGTAAGTTATTTAAGAAACTGAGACAAAATCAATAACCAAACAGCAAAATTCATTGATTAGATAGCAGATCATGCACCATACACAAAAATAATTAAAAACAGTCGCAACCATGAGCAAAATAGAAAACAAAAAGAAGAACAAAATTTAGACAATCCCAAACTGGGTCATAGAGGGGGGGTTTTGGAGGCACTGGACTCCTAAGGGTGGGAAGGGGCAGAGGAGGTTGTGGTCTTGGCTTGAATAAGGGAGAGAATTTGATGAAGAACACCCTCATTCTTCTCCTTTTCTTTGGCTAATTCAACTTTGAGAGCATCCCGCTCATCTTCAACCTCAATAAGGCGAGATTTCAAACGAAGGATCTTCGTATCCTTGATCTCACCTTCCTGCACAAGCGTCCTGACCTTGCTATTAATAGGCAGTTTCCTAGATGAACCAGGTTCATCCTCATGAATATTAACAGTGTAGTCACAGGTCAACAACGTACTCTTCCCAAAGTAGTCCCTAGCAGTAGCCATTTTAGCATTCTTCACTAGAACCTTGAAGTGAGCAAGCGCAACAGTCAGGATGATGAAGGCAGGCCAATTTATCTGTTTACCCATGTACAAGCACTCCATGAGTAGCTGGAAATGTTCCTTCACTCCTGCCTAGGCAACAGAAATTTTATCACAAACTCAAAGAACAATTTGCGATGAGCTTTCATCTCACTCTTAAACACTGCTCTGGGCTCCAGTTCTTGCTCATTCTCATAGAAGGACCTGATGATTTGAAGAGCTGAGGGAAAATCATCCAGATTAGGCCACATTTTCCTTATGTAATCATCATAACCCTCAGAAGGGATATGCAATATTTCCCCCAACTCTTTTGCATCAAACGAAATCTCAACCCCTTAAACCTCGGAGGATACCCTACCATCTTTGACAACTGCGTTGGCCATAAATTCAACCAACTCATTTCTAGCCAGTCTTCCCTCAAGGTGAAGAACCATGTCCTTCCACCCTTGCACATCCAAGGTATCCAACAGGAAAATCATTCATGACTCCTCAAGGTCTCTAAACAACTTCCCCTTCAAGATAGTACGCTTACCAAACATTGTGAGTTTGTCAGTCTCCTCACCAGACACTTCCTATTCTTCTTCACTCCATTCCTCATCATCAACAATATTTGCTTTCTTTGACTCAGATCTGGTCCTCTTTGCAACTGTTGAGGGTGTGGCAGATACGGATGCTGACTTCTTGGAAGAAGCCTTAGCTTTCTTGGGTTTGGGTGTCTCAACCTCAACTGGTGCTGGTTGTTTCTCCTGATGGACCAGTTCCATCTCATCGTCATCAACATGAACTGCCTCAATAGGCTCTCCAACTTTTGCCTTTCCCTTTGCAGACTTCTTCTTCTTGCTCTCTCTTAGAGCTTTTTCCAATTCTTCTTCTTCTTTCCCAGCGGTGCTTTTAGTAGCAGACTCTTTGGGGCGGGAGCATCAGCAGATGATGAAGATTTCCTCTTCTTGGTTAGAACCGGAGTATTAGCTTTCTTGGATTCTAGAGTTCTCTTCTTTTTGGGATTGTAGGACTCACCCAACTTTTTCATCAACTCAGCCAACGTTTCCTCAATAGATGAACCAGGTTCATCTGTTGCTTGTTGTAGGCTTTCCAAACCTGCTGCTGCTTCCCCATAATTGCTTCCCCCTAAAACTTTTACTCCTATTTCAACAATCACAGGAGCGGGGCCACCAATAGCTAGAGTGGCACCCTCCTTCCCAGATCCCCTTTATGAACTCCCTTCTCCCTCTCTCTCAATGTTTATATTTTTCCCAATTTTTCTTCGCCTATCCAGTACCTCTACATCCACTATCGACCCAATCAAGATAAACCTGTTTTCAGCCATTTCACTTGCAGACCCAACTTCAAGATTTCCCTTTTCAGTGTCAGATGAACCCGGTGCTTCATGCTTATTTGCAGATTTGAAGGACTCGCTCGAAGATTCAGAGTCTTGGACCTTGACGGCTTGAAGTAACTCATTTAATTTTATGGCACGAGAAACAGAGGCAACTGTTTTCCTGGCCAACATCTTTACTCTATGTTTTCTGGGGGCTGAAGTGGGGCTAGGTGTAAAGTCTTGGACTGATTTGGGTGAAGGAGTGGGTTCAGGGATATGTTCAAAAATAGGTTCAGGAACTGGAGGGTTTTGGGGGGTCGAAGACCTGGTTGGAGAATGTGAGTTGTGTATCGATGGAGAATTAGAACCAGTGTCATCAAGACCAACTCCGTAATCGGGGGTGGTTGATGAAGATTAAGCAGGGGGTGGTGAATAAGACATTGTTATGGAGATTTGGGGAGAGAAGAATGTTGATCACATTTGTATGAGAAGAATGATGAACTTGGTTCGACGGTTATGCTTTTGAAGAGGGGAGGTAATGATGGCATTTTAAAGATGTGGTTATTAATTGTACAACGGGCATAATTCTTGGTCAAGTGGGAGTCTAATCGCTGCAGAAGTGTCCGTGATTAGACGGTTATAACTCCCTAAATCTAGGCTAATTAAGGTTCGATGGGACTCTTTGAAACGGGTTCATTTTGGGATAAGTACTGAAAATTGGAAATGAACCAAATATAGATAGAGTCCTACTTATGTGTGACTATAATTATTTCAATAAGTGTAGCTGATGAGCACGTACCTTGTCAGTCAGATGAACATCGATGAACCAGGTTCATCGTGTTATAGTCTTTAATTTGCCTCAATTTACAAAGACAGAAAAACATCATTAGTAGCTAGGGAATCATATTAATACATGGCAAAAGAGTATGGCAATAAAGTCATGATACTGAGCAATGATTAGTCTGGTTAGCTACCTATTTTAGTGTTTCTAGCCAAAAAAAATCATTTTTGTTTTTTAATTAGATGATCTTAATCATCCTTAATTCTAGCATGTTCCTCTCAAAATGCTTACTTAGTGCCTTAGTGAAGATATCTGCAATTTGTTTGTCAGTAGCACAAAATTCGATTGAGACCATTCCTTTTTCATAGTTATCTCTTAAGAAAATGGTGTCTGACATCTATGTGCTTGGTTCTCTTATGATGAACCGGGTTCTTCGTCATGCTAATTTCACTAGTGTTGTAATAGAAAATAGGAATGCATCCAACCTCTATACCAAAATCCATGAGTTTTTGCTTGATCCATAGCAACTGAGCACAACATGAAGCTGCACCTACATATTCAACCTCAGTAGTAGACAGGGCTACTGAGTTTTGTTTCTTAGTTGCCCAAGACACAAGGCAAGAGCCCAAAAAGTGAGCCATGCCTGAAGTATTTTTCCTGTAAACCAGGAAACCTGCATAATCTGCATCAGCATACCCTACAAGATCGAAATTACTACTTTTAGGATACCAAAGACATAAATCAGTAGTGCCCTTCAGATATCTCAGAATTCTCTTCACTGCAGTTAGATGGGACTCCTTTGGATTTGCCTGAAATCTCGCACACAGTCCTACACTGAACACAATATCAGGTCTGCTGGCAGTGAGATATAATAAAGACCCAATCATCCCTCTGTATAGCTTTTGATCAACGGATAAACCAGGTTCATCCACATCTAATTTTGTAGTTGTGGTTATGGGGGTTTCAATTTCTTTTGAGTCTTCCATTTTAAATCTTTTGAGCAATTATTTCACATATTTTTGTTGATGGATCATTGTTCTATTTGAGTTTTGCTTGATTTTCAAGCCTAAAAAGAAGTTTAGCTCACCCATCATACTCATCTCAAACTCACTCCCCATAAGTTTAGCAAATTCCTTACTCAATTTGTCACAGGTTGCCCCAAATATGATATCATCCATATATATTTGCACAACCAGGATATCCTTACCTTTTTCCTTTAAGAACAAGGTACTGTCAATTTTACCTCATTTGTATCCATGTTCTAGTAGGAATTTTGATAGCCGCTCATACCATGATCTTGGTGCTTGTTTAAGTCCATACAAGGCCTTGTCAAGTTTGTATACATGGTCAGGTGTCTCCTTGTTTTCAAAACCTGGAGGTTGTTTGACAAATACTTCTTCCTTTAGATAGCCATTGAGGAAAGCACTCTTTACATCCATCTGATGGAGAGTGAATTCCATGTTTGCAGCAAATGCTATAAGAAGTCTGATTACCTCCAGTCTTGCCACAGGAGCAAAGGTCTCATCATAGTCAATTCCCTCTTCTTGACTATATCCTTGGACAACCAGTCTGGCCTTGTTTCTTGTAACAGTTCCATCCTCATCGAGTTTGTTCCTGAAGACCCACTTTGTTTGTGCCAATCACTGATTTGTCTAGTGGTTTGGGTACCAAGTGTCATACTTGACTTCTTTCAAATTGATTCAGCTCTTCTTTCATGGCATTTACCCAGTCAGCATCATGTAAAGGCTTCAACAATGTTCTTCAAGGACAGAAAGGCATCAAACGCACACAGATTTTTCAAGGAGGATCTTGTTTTGATTTCGGATGTCAAATCTGTTATGATGTTCTCAAGAGGATGAGAGTTTTGATATTTGTGGTTTGAGCACCAATTGTTCACTTCTAGATGATACCATGGTGCCTTGTTGTTGTGGAGCAGGATCAGGTCCAAAGTCCAAAGTGATTTGTTGTTGAGTTCCCCCTGTCATGTTGCTTGGGGTAGTTGGACCTGGTCCATCACCTGTTCCATCTTCCATACTTGCTTCAATTTGCTCACTGCTTCTGACCAGTCCAAGCTCCTCATCTTCTGGTTCCTGTCTCTCAGAAAGAGTGTTAGTTTCATCAAAAACAACACGCACACTGTCCTCTACACACATAGTTATTTTGTTATATACTTTATAAGCTTTGCAATGTGATGAATATCCCAAGAATACTCCCTCATCACTTCTGGGATCAAATTTACCTAGGGAATCTTTGTCATTGTTGTGCACAAAGCACTTGCATCCAAAATCCCTAAGGTGTGATATGTTGGGCTTTCTCCCTTTAAGTAATTCATAAGGAGTTTTCTCTACCAGTGGTCTGGTCATGCATCTATTTATTATGTAGCATGCAATGTTTATTGCTTCTACCCAGAAGCTATGGGGTAGTTTGCTAGAAAGAAGCATGGTTCTAGCCATATCTTTAAGACATATGTTCTTTCTTTCAACAACCCCATTTTGATGTGGGGTTCTAGGGGCAGAAAAGTTGTGATTTATACCATGTTCATCACAGAATTCATCAAACTTTGCATTCTCAAATTCAGCACCATGATCAGATCTTATTGATGCTAGTTGATTTCCTAACTGTTTTTGAGTTTTTCTAACAAATAAAGTGAACATATCAAATGCTTCATCTTTAGATGTAAGAAATAAGTTCCAAGTGAACCTTGAGTAATCATCAACTAGCACCATTACATATTCCTTACCACCTCTACTTAGAGTTCTCATAGGACCACATAAGTCCATATGAACCAGTTCCAACTAGGGGTGTGCATTCGATTTATCGATTCGATTTTGACCCTTATCGATAATTACTTATCGATTATCGATTTGTACATATGCTTATCGTTATCGTTTCAATAAGGTTTCAATTTTTTCGATTTCGGTTTATCGATTTTTGGGGGTTATCGATTCGGTTATCGATTACACCAATAAGAAAATTTGCGGGATTCCACCAATAAGAAAATTTGCTAGCTCTAAGCGATGTTGTCATGTTTAGTACCCTTACTTAATATATGTATACTATGTGTAAAACATGTATAAATAGTGGATAGCTAATAGAGATAGACGACTAATCATTACTATATCATACCAAATGATACTACGATTAATTGATTTAATTCAGGCAGACTAATTATTCTTCAGCTCCTTACCTAACTGACCAAAAGAACTTCTACCAAATTACAATCAACTTACTGAGAGAACCCATTTGGAGATAGAGAATTACCAGATCTGTGGAAGAAACCGAGAAAGGAGGAATTTTGAGTGAAGAAAATTTAAGGTTTCAGCAGTTCAGCTCTAAAGGGGCAGGAGGGTAGGGTCGTAGGGGAAAATCTTGAGGCAGAAGCAGCGTGAAGTCGTAAAGAGGAAAGAAAATAATAGGGTAGGGAAAATTAGAAAATAATAAGGGTCGAGGAAAATGGAAATAATAAGTTAGGGTAAAGAAAACCATGGCAAAAAAAATTAAAAAAAAAAATTAAAAAATTAAAAAAAAAAATTTCTTATCGATTTATCGATAAATCGATAAGCGAAGTGGACAAAATCGAAATCAAAATCGATAACTCGATAAGAAAATTTTCGGAATCGAAATCGATAAATCGATAACAAATAATTGATTCGATTTATCGATAAACCGATTTGAATGCACACCCCTAGTTCCAACGTCCTGGTGGTACTGACCATTTTCTTGCTTTTGAATGAGGATCTTACCTACTTCCCTCTTGCACATGTCTCACAATCTTTGTCTTCCTTGAACTTAATGTTAGGAAGCCCTACCACTAAGTCCTTAGAGACTAATTTGTTAAGCTGATTCGGACTCGTATGACCAAGTCTTTTGTGCCAAAGGAGGGGATCACTGTCCAACACACTTAAGCAAGTGAGTTCATTTTTTGATAGTGTGGACAAGTCTATGACATATATGTTATTCATTCTTTTTCCCTGCAAAACAATCTTGTTAGTAAACAGGTTAATCACAAAGCATTTTGTGGAAGTGAAAGCAACCAGGTTACCTCTGTCACACAATTGTGACACACTGATCAAGTTATATTTCAAGCCATATATCAAGTACACATGTTCAATGGAACGTGTGTCATCCTTACCTACCTTACCAACCCCGATAATTTCACCTCTTTCCATTTGCAAAGGAGATATTTCCTCCTTTGAGGTTTTCAAGTGAAAGGAACTGTTCCTTGTTCCCTATCATATTTTTTGAGCAGCCACTATCCAAGTACCAAATTTGGCTGCTTCCTCTCACTTGAACCTACAAAAAGAAATCAGGGGTTAGTCTTAAGAACCTAAACTAGTTTGGGTTCTTTTCTATGAGAGAAAGGATGAATTAAGCTTTTTTGGCCCAATTTGGTAACCAGTTTTTTCTTTTAACAAAGCTCTCATTTCTTCGACTTGCCTGCTCTTTTGCAGTACACTCAATTTTTTAGTGACCAGTCTTACCACAGTGGGTGCAAATTTTATTCTCAGGTAGAGTGAGATACTTGCTTTTGGGATCCCACTTGGGCAATTGATCCCAAAGACAATTCCTCTCTGATTGCTACTATGATTTTCTTGAAGCCATGTCAAGGCATCAAAGGATTTATTCCATTTACAAGTTCGATTTAATTCATGTTTGACTTTACCAAGTTCTTCTTTAAGTGTCCTTATCTGTTCATCCTTAGTATACATCTTATCTTTTAGTTTTCCCATATTTTCTTCTAACATGATATGAGAATGATCAAAAATCCTTTTACTAGTTCCTAGCTTTAATTTTAAATTTTCAGATTTTAGCTCTAGAATCTTAGTTTCAAGTGGATGAACCTGTTTCATCAAGACAGTGTTTTTCTTTTCACATTCACTTACTCTGGTTTCCAGGTTCATGCATTTTGCTTTTAACATTGCACACTCTTTAGAGAGTTGTTCTTTCTCTTTGGTTGTTTCTTCGGAATCATCCATGAAATCAAGTAGCAACTCAGAGAGTTTTTCTTTATATAGGAACTTTACTTTATTCTTGAGATGGGATATACTTACCTCTGGTTCTTCATATGATTCCTCATCAGATTCTCCAATTGCCATGAGCGCATGTTCTTCATTATCACCATCATCTGATTCTTCATCTGAGCTTTCCCCCCAAGCAGCAACCATCGCTGTTGTTGTGGTTTTCTTGGATTGGACCAGTTCCTTCTTCCTGATCCTTTTTTCAAATCTCTACTTTTTCCATTCCACTTCCCACTGAGAACAGTTCTTGATATGGTGTTCAGTCTTTCCACACTTGTAGCATCCCTCGTTGGTTGGCCTTTTTGGAGCTTTTGCTTTGTTGTAGTTTCCACCTCTAGAGATGCCCTTCTTCCTTATGAGAAAGTTTCTGAATTCTTTAGTAATCATGGAAATCTCGTTTTCCTCCAGATCTTCTCCCTCAGTGATTCTCAGTGCTAGACTCCTTTCCCTCTTTGGAGCATCCATTCTCATTGTCTGCCTTCTAAGTTCATAGGCAGTAAGGTTTCCAATTAGCTCGTCCAATCTGAGGGTTGCCATATTTTTAGATTCATCGATAGCAGTGATTTTACTTTCCCAGGAAATTGGTAAGACCCTTGTCAGGATCTTCTCTACCCTGTCCTCTTCAAGAATGACTCTACCAAGAGACTTAAGTTCATTTGTCAGAGTTGTGAACCTTGTGTACATCTCTTGGATTGTCTCTCCTCCTTTCATAATAAAGTTTTCATACTGGGAGTATAGTAGAGTACCTCTTGATCTTTTCACTTGAGGTGTTCCTTCGTGGTCTACTTGTAAGGTATCCCAAATTTCTTTGGCAGTGGTGCAGCTTTGAATCCTACTATACTCGTCTGGACCTAGTCCACAAAATGGCCACTTTTTGGTCTTAGCATTTTTCTCCCATTTCTTCAGATCCTCAGTAGTGCAGTCAGCTCTAGTTTTTGGTACATCTACTCTTTTATCAGTCTTCTTCATGGTGGCTAGAGGACCATCAGTGACTATGTCCCAAAGTTCATAGTCTTCTCCAATCAAGTGATCCTTAATCATGTTCTTACACCATGAGTAATACTGGTCATTAAAGAGTGGTGGCCTTGCAGTTGATTGACCCTCCCAGTTTCCATGTGGTGCACTCATTTTGATCTTTTCCAAGGTTTTAGCCTTTTCAAGGATAACCCGCTCTGATACCAATTGATGTTTTACACGTCAATACCACATAAGAAGAACTTGGTTCTTCTTCGTGTTCCAACTTCTACAGTTTGCGGAAAAGTAATTGCAGAATTTAAAGAACACAATAATGTTTACTTGGAAAACACCTGGCTCAAAGGTGAAAAAACCACGACGTACTTTCTAGTAGTATTTTCCCAAACACTTCACTATATCAACGAGCCAAACAACATTTACAAAATAAACTCTTTTGTAAACCTAAGAACTAACTCTAATCCCTTTGTGGCAAACTAGCCTCTAGTTATTTGCGACAACCTTCAAGTTAACTCTAACTTGAAGAGTGTGTACCGATTACAATTGCTTCTAGATAAAGCTGAAAGATACAATATGTAATCACCTACTACAAACAACTAGACTCAAAAGACAACAGATGGAACTGGTTCTTCTAGCTAGTTCAAGTAGCTTTTGTGTCGCACAAGGATTCTGCTTGCAAAATTGCTTTGGTAATTTTGCCTTCAGTTCTTGTTTTACTTCTGTATTTGTGCGTTGATTCTTCAGCAGGAATGCTTCAACACTTTATAGAGTCAGTAGTTGAGATGTTGTTGTTCATTTCTAGTGCAACTCTTCCTTGGTGGAAGAGTTTGAGTTTATCTCAACTTCCTTAATCTCGATTTGAGTTTAGCTCAACTTCCTTGATATCAATTATGTACTACCTGAACTCAAACTCCATCTTCTTATCAATTTGCAACCTTTTCGCTTAGGAGATAACCTCTTAGTTCCCAGATAATGTTTATCTCTTGTGCATGGACGCTTCTCGTGCCAATGGGTATGTTTGACTATGTTTGCCCTGATGGACCTGGTTCAACTAGGTTCACATTTTTCAATCTTCAAAACCATGCAGTGACTTGATTCAACACCACTCGCTTTTACTATTTGATCGAGATTGGGGTGATGCATCGAAGAACTGAGTCATTGAGTTCGAACTCGAATCTCTTTCGAGATCGAGGTCGGTATCAATCGAAGGCGAGGGAGATAGACTTCGAGTAACATCGAGGATAACTTAGTAACTTAAGAGCGAGATATCCCTGATTGGTCGAGGATCGTGGCGTAAATCTCTAAACGAATCAAATCAGAAGCGGTTAATTAGCTAATTATACGATTTCCTTATGTAATTAGAGTTATATCATAAGTTGAATTTCTATGTCATATAAAGAGGAGTTCTAATTATTTGTAAGCATCATTATTCACCAAGACAAGATCAATACAACTCTTTTTTACTTGTGTTTTTGTTCATTAGTTTATTCCATCTTTATTGTTCTTGAGCTCATCAGTTCGAGGGTATCTTGACTCAGGGCTGAAGCTCTATTTGAATACTGGTTTGATTTATTTATAGTTTAATCCTGTTAGTTACTTTCATATTTATCAATTGGTATTAAGTGAACTCACATATCCTTCAAACCACAGTATAAGTTTAATTGTTATCCAAATTTTAAGGTAAACAGTTTGGCGCGCACCGTGGGCTAAAGATAATAGTGATTATTCAATACTGATTCCAATAACACACATTACTTTGCGCTTTTTCTTGTCAAGTATTTTTGTTTTCAGGATAAATTATGCCAAACTCGCAAACAACACCCACACATGGTGATAATGGCCTCGGATTTCACGGGAAAAACGACAATGTAGTTGCTCCAAGGGTCGAGGTGCCACAAGCTGATCTCGAGGGATCACGGATTGTCAATCCAGTCGACGTCAGCTTGCATATCGCTGTAAATGCGAATTTGGGCGCGGATCCCGAAGGGAATGTACGCAGAGAAGGTCGATCTGATGGTCGAGGTACATAGGGAGGAGGATACGGAGGAGTCAACCTCCAACTTATATTCGGGATGCTACAGGCTCAACAAGTCGCTATTGCACAGCTACAAAATCAGCATCGAACACCGAGTAGGGTCGAACTGTAAGCCGCCCGCTGGACCGAGCCAGTACCAGAAAGGTTGAATACGGGGGACTGACCCCGCAATAATGAAGACGCTCGAAGAGCTCACCAAAAGAATTGAATCGGGAGAGAAGAAAATTGAGGCAAATGATAATAAGGTAAAAACGTACAACTCCCGGGTTTATCAGAAATATGGGGAACCACCAATTTTGAAAGAGATGGATTCAAATAAGTTTGTACATAAGTTGTTTCCTCCAAGCGAGGCTCCGAAGCCCATTCCCAAGAAATTTTGTATGTTAGAAATCCCTAAGTATAATGGGACCACTGATCGCAACGAGCATGTCATCCCTATACATGCGCTATCAAAGGTAACGATTTGGAAGATGATGAGATCGTGTCAGTTCTACTGAAGAAGTTCGGAGAGACTCTGTCAAAGGGAGAAATGATTTGGTACCATAATCTACCTCCAAATTCCATTGACTCATTCGCCATGCTTGTGGATTATTTCGTAAAGGCATATGTCGGGGCCATAAAGGTTGCGACAAGGAAATCATACATTTTCAAAGTAAAACAGAAGGATAAAGAAATGCTTAGTGAGTTCGTTTCTCGGTTCCAAATGGAACGCATGGAGTTTCCACCGGTCATAGATGATTGGGATGTTCAAGCCTACACTCAGGGGTTGAATGGACGAAGTTTTATAGCGTCACATCAACTGAAGAAAAACTTGATTGAATATACGGCGGTAACCTGGGCCGATGTACATAATTGGTATCAGTCAAAGATCAAAGTCGAGGACGACCAATTGGGAACTCCTTCTGGTTCCGTATACCCGAACATGCCCGCAGGCAGAAACCAGAGAGATATCGATAAAGAAACTCGGTCGAATAAAGACCGATATCAGCCAAACAATGCAGATCGCAGGAACAGCAGTCCCGGATGCAATTCCAACTGAAGCGATCGAAGGAGCGATCGAGGACAAAGTTATCGGGGACTTATGAGAAAAACAACTAAAGGAGAAATCATTTTACCGGTGAACGTAGCTGAAACTATTCAATAAACCAAGTTCCATGTAATCGAGGGCGAATTGAGGTACACCGCCCTACTCGGGAGGCCCTGGATTCACAATATGAGGGCAATCCCTTCAACTCTCCACCAAATGATGAAATTCTCAACGCCGGACGGGGTGAAAATGGTATATGAAGAGTAACATGTTGCGAAAGAAATGGTCGCGGTCGATCAGGTAATACTGATATCGACGCTTTCGATAGCAAAAGGATCAGAGACCAAAGGAAAACAGGAGGCCAAATAGCAACCGCAGTCACTAGCCTCGACTCAATAGGAAAAAATAGGGAATGGAATAGGAAGATGACGACTACTGGATCCCTTGATCCTTCATTATTCCCGAAGATTATGATGGCACCAAATCAACAGTCGAAGAGCTGGAACCGGTTATATTGATCGAGTACCTGCCCGATCGAAAGGTATATCTGGGTACGGGGTCAACCCCCGAACTCAGGAAAAAACTCATTAAATTTCTTATCGATAATATGGATTGCCTTTCTTGGTCTCACTTAGATATAAGAAGGACCCCACCGGAGATCACAACACATTGATTGAGCCTGGACCCCAAGTTCAGACCAGTGAAACAAAAGAGAAGGCCCCAGTCCGAGGTAAAACACGCATTCATCAAGGACGAGGTAACTAAACTTCTCAAAATAGGATCCATTCGGGAAGTAAAATATCCCGAATGGTTAGCAAATTTAGTGGTAGTCCCTAAGAAAGGGAAAAAACTTAGGATGTGCGTAGATTATAAAGATTTAAACAAAGCATGTCCCAAAGACTCTTTTCCTTTGCTGAATATCGATCGCATGATCGATGCCACGGCCGGCTACGAGATCCTTAGCTTTTTCGACGCCTACTCTGGGTACAACTAAATTCAAATGAACCCGGAGGATCAGGAAAAGACTTCGTTCATCACTAAATATGGCATTGTTATAACATAATGTCATTTGGACTAAAAAATGTTGGTGCTACCTACCAACACTTAGTAAACAAAATTTTCAAAGGGCAAATAGGAAAATCATTGGAAGTTTAAATTGACGATATGCTAGTTAAATCCATGCGCGCAGAGGACCAATTAACACATTTGCAAGAAACCTTCAAAATACTGAGAAAATACAATATGAAGCTCAACCCTGAGAAATGTGCCTTCGGGGTTGGTTCGGGCAAGTTCCTTGGCTTTATAGTGTCGAATCGGGGAATTGAAATCAACCCCGATAAAATCAAGGTGATCGAAGACATCACAGTCATGGGCAGCGTTATGGTCGTACAAAGATTGACAAGACGAATAGCCGCCTTAAGCCGATTCATTTCGAGGTCTTCAGATCGTACCACAGGTTCTTCTCGCTGCTAAAAAAAATAACAATTTTTCTTTGACCCCGGAATGTGAATAGGCGTTGGAATAATTGAAGTTGTACCTCTCGAGTCCACCATTGCTCCATACTCCAAAAACGGACGAACAACTCTATGTATCCTTAGCAGTCTCAGAAGTCGTGGTAAGTGGTGTCCAAGTTCGAGAAGAGCAAGGTACGCAATTTCCCGTTTATTATGTTAGTCAAACTTTAGGCGAGGCCGAAAGCCGGTATCCACACTTAGAAAAATTGGTGCTTGCTTTAATAAGAGCCTCTATGAAACTAAAACCTTATTTTCAGTGTCACCCAATATGTGTGGTAACCACTTATCCTCTTTGTAATGTCTTGCATAAGCCCAAACTATCGGGCCGATTGTCCAAATGGGCCGTCGAACTCAGTGGGTACAATATCGAGTATCAACCCCGAACGGCCATCAAGTCTCCAATCTTAGGATACTTCATCGCTGACTTCACGCTATCCCTCGTACCCGAGGTCGAGAAGGAACTTTTGTTAAAATCGGGTACATCATCGGGGGTGTGGACCCTTTTCACAGGTGGCGCTTCAAATGTGAAAGGGTCCGGGCTAGGCATCATTTTGAAGCCGCCCACAAGTAATACAATTAGGGAATCTATCAGAACTTCTAAATTGACTAACAATGAGGCCGAGTACGAGTCCATGATTGCAGGTATCGAACTACTAAAAGGTTAGGAGCAGAGTTCATCGAGGCCAAATGCGACTCGCTGCTGGTGGTAAAGAAAGTCAACAAAACCTTTGAAGTTAGAGAGGATCGAATGCAGAGGTACTTGGATAAATTCCAAGTAACCTTACATCGATTTAAAGAGTGGACCTTACAGCATGTACCTCGAGAACAAAACAGCGAGGCCGATGCCCTTGCAAATTTGTGGTCATCGGTCGAAGATGACGAAATCATCTCGGGGACTGTCATACAACTCTTGAAATCAGTGATCGAAGAAGTCCATGCCGAAATAAACTCCACGAGCCTAACCTGGGGTTGGAGGATTATATATATGAGTATTTGAAAAACGAAAAGCTCCCATCGGACCCTAAGGAATCAAGGACACTACGAACAAAAGTTGCTCGATTCACATTGGCTGAAGATGAAACATTATACATGAGGATGTTTGATGGAATGTTTGCAGTATGCTTGGGACCAGGAGACACCGATTATGTCCTACGATAAGTATATGAAGGTACTTGCGGAACCACTCCAGTGCAGAATCACTAGTTCACAAAGTCATCAGAGCGGTATACTATTGGGCCAATATGGAGAAAGACATTAAAAAATTCGTTCGAGAATGTGATAACTGCCAAAGGTGTGCACCGATGATCCACCAACCTGGAGAGAAACTTCATTCAGTCTTATCCCTACGACCATTCATAAAATGGAGAATGGATATCATCGGCCCTCTGCCATCGGCCCCAGGTAAAGCTAAATTCATTTTATTTATGACTGAATATTTCTCTAAGTGGGTTGAAGCACATGCATTCGAGAAAGTCAGAGAAAAAGAAGTTATAGACTTCATCTGGGATCACATCATATGTCGTTTTGGGATACCTGCCGAAATCGTATGTGACAGTGGAAAACAATTTATCGGCAGCAAAATAACAAAGTTTCTAGAAGATCACAAAATAAAAAAAATCCTATCGACACTGTATCATCCTAGTGAGAACAGACAAGACGAATCGACAAACAAGACCATTATTCAGAATCTAAAGAAAATATTGAACGACGCCAAGGGAAAATGGAGAGAAATTTTACCCGAAGTCTTTTGGGCATATCGAATAACATTAAAATCCAGTAGGAGGGCAACACCGTTCTCCTTAGTATATGGTGCTGAAGCCTTGATCCCGGTCGAAGTCGGGGAACCCAGGGCCAGGTTTTGGTACGCAGTGGAAGAGTCAAATCACAAGGTTATGAATACGAGACTCGAGCTACTACACGAAAAATGGGAAGCCGCCCTCGTCCGAATGGCCGCACAAAAATAACGCATTGAAATGTATTATAATCGAAGGACCAACCTTCGCCACTTCAGAATCAGAGACTTAGTTCTGAGAAAATTCACCCTCAATAATCGAGATCCTAATGAAGGAAAACTCAACCCAACTTGGGAAGGACTGTATCAGGTCCTCGACATCATCAGAAAGGGGTCCTACAAGATTGGCATGATAAACGACAAACAACTACCAAATAATTGGAACATATCACTCCTCAAATGATATTATTGTTGAGGTATGACCTTCTCCTTTTCCATTTATATTTTACACTAACTTATTTCAGGTGTTCAATCAAAGGCATCGAAGTTCTCTCCAAGCATGAAGTTACTAGATCTTAAAGCACGACTTTTTCCCTTCGACCAGTTTTTATCCCAAATGGGTTTTTCCGGCAAGTTTTTTAACGAGGCAACCATTGTTCGTGATAACTTAGAGTATACGGGTCTTATTTACAATCAACCTCGAATATTGGGGGCATCATCCCCGGATGTTATGTTTTCTAGGAAAATACTTCATGTCAACACAGTCTCGATAGGAAAACTTTTGTAAAGGACCAAACATCATTCAATTGAGGGTCGTAGATGTTGATACCTAATGTTTCCCATATATATTTTGAAAATACATATATATCTTCAAAACAATGCATGAGCATCAATTAATATTTTTCCATAATTTTTGTATTTTTAAAGGATTTTTTAAATTAATTTATCCCAGTAGCTCTATTGTATAATAATTTCTAATTGCATCAAAAATAGTTTTATGATAATCTTATTGCTTAGTTTTATCATTTATATTTATATTAAGCTTTAATTATCTTATGCATAACCCTATTTACATTTGTAGGCTATTATTGCAATTATAGCCTATATGTGCATAATTACTTTATTTTACAAGAAAATGACCTTTCATATTTTTAATATTAAGTAATTATTTTAACTCATTTTTAATGCATAAATATCATTTTTATCATTTATTATCTATTTTTATGAATTATTTTATCAAATTAATTGGGTATTTAACATATAACCTCTTTAATTTCGGACTTTAGCCCAAATGCCACCCCCAACCCAATTAAAATTAACCCATAACCCGACCCAGTAACCCAATCTTTAAACCCGCACAACCCCCAGATCGAATCCTGGCCTTTGATCTCAGAGATCAACGGTCTATGATATTATTGCCTTTTTTAATTACCTATAACCCCCAAACCCTACTCATTTCTAAAAATCTGCCGCCCCCTAAATCCCTTCCTCCTCTCTTCTTTCTCAACTTCCCCTAACCCTAACCCTCTATCGCCTGAACCCCCTTCGATTCATGGTTTATTCCTTCGATTCTAGGGCTTATCTGACCTCCTATCTCTACTGGGTGTTCGACTTCCATGTTATTTGACAGAATCTCGAAGAGATTCGAAAAAACCTGGTTCGAGTCCCTCTGTCTCTTAGTGAATCCGTGTGTATTCACCCTTTGTTTGTGAGTATTATCTTTTTTCGTGTTTTCTGGACAAATAGGATCAGATCTCTTGAGATCTGAAGTGTTGGAGTTTGTTTAATAGTTTTTCTTTAAGATTCTTTCATTTTTACCACTATCATTAACCGATTTCATTTTTTCCTAAAAGCTAGGGTTTTGATTTTTCAAGAGATTTCTGAAAAATATTTTCAAACGTTCAAGTGTTTAACTCCGGTTTCCTTTACTTTTTTGGCTGGTTCTTATATCTATGTCTGCATGTCCTATGGTTTTCATTGTTTGATATAATGTTCGCCCGTTTACTGTGACTCTGTCAATTAAAGGTGATTAACTTATTTTACTTGCTTAATTAAGGTTCGAAAATTGTGCTCTCATTTCTTCAAAAACCTGATATCTCTCTGAAAGGTTTTACCTATCCTTTCCTTATATATGATTCGTAATTAGTACTACCTTCCTTAGTTATATTGCTGGCTTGATTTTTGGGTTTTGATTGTTTTGACTGACCTCTGATTGATTTACTACTTACCATATTTAGCCTCAATCCTGACTACTGATTTACCCCGTGAAAGACTCTCCTTAATTTAAGTTTTACCTGCTGTTAATTTATTCTCGTTAAGCCCTAATTGATTGATTGATTGATTGATGTTGCATGCCTTATTTGTATGCAATTGATTTCCCTTACCTTATTTTGTTTACTCTACTATGTGCTATATAAACCTTTCATTGTTCTGATTTTAAAACACGGAAAAAACACACGAACACACATAGAAAAACACAGAAACACACACACAACTTTACTCTTACCCTCTCAATTGTAGTCTTTCTGTTGCTTCTATTTTGCTGCTCTGTATAGCTGACTGAAATCCAAGGCTAGACCCTTGGATTCTACTTGCTTTCATCTTCATGTTTACTACTTCTTAACTGGTATGCTCCTATTTCTGTTATTATACTTTATTCAATATGCTATGTAGATGAACCTATGTCCTTCCTGTTTATTGCTCTTGATCAGCATGACTTAATTCCTGTTAACTCGTCATATCCTATATGTTAGTATGGTTAGTATGTTCCAGTTTGATCCATGACACTTGTTTACTTTTTCTCAACTATCATGCCTCAAATCCTATCATGTTTTATGTGTTGATAATTTACCTTAACATGTTCCTGATTGATTCATGATTTCTGGATACTTCTTTCAAGGATAATGGTGCTCTAAATTCCTGCTACTTTCTCTATATGGCTGTCTGATTAGCCATTTAACTTCAGCATGTTTCTATTTGATCCATGATACTTGGCTATCTGTTTCTGAAACTAGCATGCTTAGTTTCTATCACCCTATTCTGCACTATGTGTTCATCAGGTTGTTTACTCTAAATTTAGACATGTCCTTGCTTGGTGCATGATTCCACCTAGTAATAGTTAATGAACTAAGTCAATTCCAGCAACGTGAAACCTCGTTTGACTTAATTGTGACCCTATTCTGCCTGTAATTCATTGTTCTTACACTTGTTGTGACTATTGACACCCAATCCGATTATGTTCTGTTTATGATCTTGTAACTTATTTCTATACACTTCTAAAACTCAAACTAATTTTTTTTCTAAAATTATTTTCCTACTTCTATATATTATTTTCAAATCCTACTCTTAGATATCTAAGGTCCTGCCCCTCCTGCCCCCGCAGCGTGAGCACTGCCTAAAAGTCTATGAGACTCCTCCAAACTCTTACACATTGGGGCTGGCCTTTCAAACTTGTTTACAAAATTGTTTCTTTGAAAAGGTTCTGGTGTGAGCATTGCCCGGGGTCCTTAAGGCCCTTGGGAACTTTGACACACAAGAAGCCCAGTTGTGTTATTATGAATTGCTGGTGTACTCCAGACTTGATTGAAGGCCTGACTTCTAGGTTGACTTTGGGTCTGCCAAGGCTCCCTATATTATAGTGATTTTCATTATGTAATTCATTTGCATTGGTCTGTAATAATAATCTTTGTAAAACAGATATGGGGTTACTATTAAAAGCTGAGAGGGATTTTTATATATATTTTTGTTGGGTTTGGGTAGAAATCATGCCTATAGGATTTTTGTGATTATTTATATGAATTAGAGACCATACATATAGGACTTATCTCATTATTTGTAGTCCTGAATTTCACACTTGCATCCTAGAAATCCTGTTATAGGACGTTTATCAATTCTGCATCAAAATCCATGTTTATGCATATTCTCAAGTCTCAATGTACATTAGAAACCATGCATGTAGGATCTTCTTTAGGAATTATCAAACTTTTCTAACATTCTGTTAACATCTCCGCTCACTTAGATATCATGGCTATTGGAAGTACGTGTAAAAGAATCAGTTTCTGTATTTAGATATCATGTCTATAGGAAATAATGCTTGTAATCAATTTCAGTACATAGAAAGCGTGCCTATAGGATCTAAAAATATGAAATTTGCCCGTTAAAATCGATCATTGGTTTATAAACTATGGTACGATTAACGCTTAGATACTCACCGGGATGCATAGTAGGCAAACTGATGGATACTCACAACCTCGCTTTAATAAAACTGCTATATATTCTGTTGTGCTCATTTAGATATCCTGCCTATAGGATCTTAAATCATTAAAAGTCACTCGTCTGAATAGTGTGCATTTGTTTGCCTATTTTTGGAGGTAAACATGAGCCCCCCTCCCCTTAATTGCTCCTTACGTGACAGCCCTATTTGATTTTTGTTTATCGCTTAGTTTTCTCCTTTTAAGTAACATAGGTGAGTTTAGAACCACCTTAAAATAGAGGTCCTAAACACCTCAAGGGCTATAGGAAAGGGACATGTAGTGCACGCATAAGGTATGCGCTGGATACTATTAGAACGCTTAGGTAATAATTAATAAAGGGGAGGGTACTTGAGTAATAAAGGAGATGATGATATGTGCGCTAATGCTACGCGTAACACCTCTATTTGAGGAAGGTTACCGAGTATTGCACAGAAGTGATCCTATAGTCTAATAAACCTAGGACCCCTTTAATTTTCGTTTTAAAGTAATCTCTATTTGTTTTAAAACTGTTTTATTTTCCTTTAAGGACTAATTCGCTTAAATTAAGTTTGGTCGGGACCCATCTTTATGGACCTTGAGGGGTTCCTAACACCTTCCCCTCAAGGTAATTTCGAGCCCTTACCCAATCTCTGGTATAGTAAAGCGATTTATGAGTTATTTGCTTTAGGTGCCCTAACGCACCTTAATCCGTTAGGTGGCGACTCTTCAAATCCCATACCCTGTCCCAAAAAGAAGGGAGTTGTCCCATAATGTTGAAACCCGGACTCCGCGAGGAAAAAGAGGGCGTGAAAGCATGGCGACTCTGCTGGGGATGTTAGGCTCTTACCATGACAAACTTGCTTTTGTGAATTAGTCTTAAGCATGCTTTATTCTGCTAATACGTGTGCACCATTTCCCTTTCCCCTTGATGTGAATTTAATTGCCTATTTTCAAGCATTTATGATTTCCTTTATTACAAAAGCTGACTTGTCTCGTTGTTTTCTTTGTTAAACGTCTTTCAATTATTAAATACCGCATTTATCATTTTTAACGTGCAAATACGTGACAACATGCTATTTATTGTTGCATAAATCATGCTCAAATCATATTCTACTCGTGCGTAATCAATCCTATGCAACGCTTGATGAGTGTATGCGCCCTTCCTATATATCACCCTTTAAATTCGGAAAGGCTTATTTGCGGTAAAACTAGTCAATCAGCGGTGCAGTCGACGGTTTTGTGCCTTTCCCACTCAAGTTGTCCACTTGAGGGTACAAGTGTAGACCTCTATAGAAACCTTACTCTTATTTATTGTACGTGAATCATGGTCAAAACCTAGCCGGGATTAATATGTTGTCCACATAATAACCCTTTAGGAAAATCCTTGTCCAAAAGTCCACCGGAGTTTCCATAATCTCAGCGGACGCAACCACGATTTGTGCATTAATTTGGAGAAATAATTATCGATATGCTAATCACTGATGTATAAGTAGTCGAATATGGAGGGGGAAAGGGTATAACCTTATTTGTTTTGCAGAAATGAGGCACGAAGTCCCCAGGTTCGGCATGGTCCAAAGAATACCACCATTGTTGCTGGATTGGTGGGAGGACCTTTCGCCAAGTGACAAGGACCAGTTGAAAAGGGTCCTCGAAAACTTACCCTCTTTACTGGATATCCAACCAAAAAAAATGTTGATCGAAGCAGCCACTATGTTCTGGGATGGAGAAAAGTCCGTGTTCCATTCTGGCAACATAGAAATGACTCCTTTCTTGGAGGAGATAGGGGAATTCGCTGGATTATCTTGGGACAGTCCGAGTTTATTGGTGCCGGAAAACCATACCACTAAGGGGTTTCTGAAAATGATGGGTTTGAAAAAGAACGATGATTTGGAGCACCTAAAGGAGTCCTATATACCCTTTGAGTACCTCTATGGACTATACGGCCATAACAAATCCTATCGTATCTTCCATGATGAATTCTCTATCACTTCCTTGGGTCATATTCACCGCAGGTTTTTTGTGTTCGTTGTTTTCTTCCTGGCTACCATAGTATTTCCAAGCAAAGGAGATAAGATTCATACTAGACTGGCTATGGTAGCCAAAACCTTAGTGGAGGGTATCGAGGGGAAAATTTATACCATTGTCCCTATGATCATAGTTGACATCTACCGAGCCTTGGACCGCTGCCAGAAGGGGTTCAAACACTTTGAGGGTTATAATCTGCTACTACAGGTTTGGTTATTGGAGCATCTCCAAAGGGGTTAATATCGTCAAGAGTTTCCACGAAGTGCGTGGAATGATCATATAGCCTTCCATTACTTTAAGAGAATGACTTACATCCCAGACAGGTTTGCTCAACCGGAAAATGCTACAGAATAGGCGCAGTTTCTTGACAATTTGACTGAAGACCAGGTTCAATGGATGTTCGAATGGTTCCCTACCTGTGAGTTCATCATCAGATCCAGGGACGCTCTGCAACTGGTGTTGATCGGGTTAAGGGGCATATATCCTTATGTTCCCATCAGGGTTATGAGACATGCAGTCAGGAAGCAAGTTGTACCGCGAGTTTCTAAAATGAGTCATTACAGGGCAGATTTCCAGGATGACAACATCCCGTACAAATGTGAAGCTCAGCATATGTGGCATCTAAAGATTATTGTAGAAAGGGACACCATCGAGCCAGACAGGTACCATGCAGGGCATGTACGCTTTTACCTATCATGGTTGGAAGACAGCATAGCAGGGGTAGTTGAGCCGGGAGTTGGCCTGGGGAACAAGGTCATAAACAAAGTTGCCGAAGCCCAAGTGAAATACAATAAACTGCTCAAAAGGGTTCATGAGTCCGAGGCCGAGCATCTGGAGCAACACAAGACTGATATGGAACTGATCACTGAATGGAGGGAAAGGGCTATCAAATCTAATGAAAGGATGGAATATTTGGAGCAGGGTCTGGTGGAACTAGAGGGGAAGACGAGGAAAAGAGTCGCCGACTGCCAGAATGTTGAGGGAAGCGAAGGAGGACATCTAGCGAGAGTATACCTGCTGTTGGGCATGCATGACTTGGGGAACCTGATCGATAGAGCCAAGAATATCAAGCCTGAGGAAGGTCCCTCTGGTACAAGTAGATTAGATTTACCTGTTTTTTCAAATGTAATAAGGCCAAGTTCCATTAGTGACTTATCTTATTTAGTGCATTTTAAATTTATCTATTTTTACATGAATGAAATGAGGCAATTATTGGCCCTGAAATTCTCCAAATCAACTTGTCGCTACGCCTACCTCGGGCACAATGAGGCTTCTAAATTAGGACGTGAATTTACATTCCCGCACTAAGTGTTTAGATACTGCAAATACTCTTTTTTTAACCCTTGCTGACTTAGTTACCTTTTGTTTTTCTTTCCTTTTTTAATTATTCCCATTCCCCAAGGTTGGTTCACGAATACTGGCATCATCAGCTTATCATACCAGATCCAAGGGCCCTCCACCTCCTCCTCCTCCAAGTGTACCGAAAGGCAAAGGGAAAGCTAAAATGGATTATATGAACGGCATCAGAACGGATAACATACACATGTTGAGAATGCAGAAACTTCCGATGGTCGGGGTACTCAGGCCCCAAATGATATGTTTCTGTTGATACCCAATTTTTTCTAAAAATTATTTTCAAACTTACATATTAATTTTAAAATCATTTTTATGTGGGTGGTATTTTCTCACAATTTTTCGTATTTTTATCAACTCAGTTTTCTATTTATTTAGTATTTTTATATTTAGTAATTATTCGTAAATTATATTATAAATAATTTCAAAATGTTTCCTAGCTAAATATGTCATTTCTAATCATATTTAGTTTTATTAGGTTTTAATTATTTCACAAATTAACCAATTAGGCGCGGTTTAACTATAATTATACAAACTTTGCAACATGGCCTAATTGCGCATTCATGCTATTTTAATTCGATAATCAGTCATTTTTGTGTTTTAATATTAGCTAATTACCTTAATTTTTATCTATGTGGCATTAATTTTATTTTTACATAATTATTGGCTATTTTAGTAATTATTTATTTGATTTTATGGGTATTTAACTAATAGCCCCATTTTATTTAAAATCTAGCCTATTTTTAAACCCAACCATCAGATTAAACCAACCTAATATCCAACCCTTCAGCCCAATTAAATACCCATCCCAGACCCAATTCCATACCCGACCCACCCTCAAATGAATCTGAGTCGTTGATCAAATTAGATCAACGACCAAGATTCCTATTTCCTTAATTAATTCAAACTAACCCGCCCCCCAAACCCCTCTCATTCTCACCGACTCACATCTCTCTACTCTCATCTCTCTCTCTCTCTAGTCTCTTCTAGAGACTTCTGTCTCTTCAGCTCCGATGGCTCTCTTCATCTTCTCCGGTCACCCCTCGCCGGAGACCCTGAAACCTCCATCACCTGCTTCTCATGGCTCTCTTATGCGGGTGTTGTCATCCCTAAGGCCCTCAAAAGGCGAGAACCTGTCTACTTACACCCATGGTGTTCCTGTCTACTTCAAGCCTCCAAAGCTTGATTCCGAGTAGGGTTTATGGCCCTGAGGCTCGAGCCTGTGCTGTTCGAGGTCTTTCTCATCTTCTCTGAGGTTTTCTGTAAAACTCTAATATTTGAAACTTTCAATTCTTTTAGATATACCCTAGATCTGTGCTTGTTACAAGTTATTATGAGGTTTTCCTTAAAGGTTTTCTATATTTTTCCTAAAAGGTTCTTCACTTCCAACTAGGGTTTTCTAAAATTGTTCTTTGAAAATGATTTCTTCAAATTTTAAGTGTTGACCAGTGTTTTTTCTCATATTCTTAAACATTTTTGCTAAGTATCGCTTTTAATCACGATTTATTATGTTAAAACTTTAGTTTTAACTCTTTATTCTAATTATGTGATGTTTCTATTGAGTTGTTCTTTTGATTTGTATATGTGTATGTTTCCCATGAGTAGTCCTTGATTCTTTCTGTGATGTTTCTATTGAGTTTTTCTTTAGATTTGTATGTGTGTCTATTTCCCATGAGTAGTCCTTGATTATTTCTGTGATTTTACCCTACCATACTTATTAGGGTTTCTTATTATTCATCTTTTGCCTATATCGTGACTACCCTTTGTGATTCTGATTTTGTCTATTACCTATTTACTGCATTCATGCTGATAATGTCATGTACTATAAAACCTTTGTTATATTGCTTCTTGCCTAATGTGTGTTTATCCCTCTTAAATCAGCCTATGTTTTTTTTTACATGCTTGAATCCCTGAATGATTGTGAGTAGTACTATACTGATTTACACACGATATTCTGATTCTGAATACTTCCTTAAATACATGAGGCTTTCCTTTAATCAGCACTAATTTCGGATCCATGATCCCCTGTGATTGATACCATTTGCTGATTTCAGACCTTTGAATTATTTTCAGGCTCTATTTTGTGGTTAATTACACTATTTAATGTCTCTTGACATTGTTTCCTTTGAAACTTTCTTAACCTAGCCCTAATTACCCATGCTATACTTATTTACACATTTACCTCTTTCCTTACTTGTTACCTGTTTATTACCGTTTGAAGTTAACTCCCTTAATTAAGGGAGTACTTGTATTGATTGATTGCACTGATTGATTCTGAGTCTCATGATTGCTGGACAATTGGACTCCTACCTTATTTTACCTAGCCTTCAATTTGTTGTATATATGCTCTCTTTAGGACAGACAAACACACGAACTGATCTGTCAAAATCTCTCTCTCACAATTAAAAAAAAACTCTCTTCTCTCTCTTTTATGCTAGCTACTACTACTCTAAGTTAGCCAGCTGCAAGCCAAGGCTAACTATTGTGCATCTCCTACTTCCTGTTTGTGTTACTGCTTTCTTCACATCACCGGTATGTTCTAATTTAGATTTCAGTCCTCAAACCAACGTGTTTCTATCACTGTTGTAATCCAGTGTGTTTCTAATTTGCTTTACTTCTTATTCAACATGTATCTAGGATCTTGAACTCCCCTCTGCATGTTAAGTTAGGCTTTATTTGACCAACATGTTTCTGTATACTTATCACATGCTTCTTACGTGAATCCCCATGCCTATGATTGGTACATTAGTTTAGTCATGGTCTTAGTTGCTTTGGTGTTAATCTAACCTAGTACTTTATTGTACCCCTAATCCTCTGAACCCTTAGGAGTTTCTGATTGTATGCCTATATGTGTGCCTACCTGTTATATGTTTGCCTCACATGCTTTGTATTTGTCCCTCAAATACCATTACCCTTATTTGTGATTGTTGGACAATCCCTGGTCTTTTGTGTGATGTTGAACTTATATTTCCCTCTTCAAAACTGTTTTCTTACTTACCCTTTCTCAAAACTGTTTTCTTCCCCTTTTAAATAAAAAGAACTCTCACATATACTCTTAGAAGTCTAGGTTCTGCCCCTTATGTGTGAGCATTGGCTTGGGACCCTTGAGCTCCCTCTAAACTTTGACACATAGAGGCTGGCCATTCCACACTGCACTTACTCTATTTTGGCTATGAAATTTGGGTGAGAGCACGTCCCGGGAGCCCCCTGAGGTCCTTAGGGAACTTTGACACACCCGGATTATGAGAAGGTTGTGAAATAATACCTGGCATTGAGGACTTGGAGACTTGAGCCTATTCTTTAGGCACCCTATAGTTAACTTCTTATTTTCCTTCGATTTCAGTTGTGTAATTCGTATTCAATGGCCTGTAATAATTATTTGTAAACAACTCTGGGGTCGGATAGTGAAAGATGGATGGGTGATATGCATGTTGTAGTGTAATTAAAGGTAGAAACCATACCTCTAGGTTTATTTTCTCTATGCGCAATAGCATCCACGTTTAGGAACAACATGCCATGCATTAGATATCATGCTACTTAGGATGTATGTGTGTTCAACATCTCATCCCCACGCTTAGAAATCATGCATATAGGATAAATAATTACAACAAAATAAGTTGTTATTACGTGATTCTACCTATGTTCTGAAGTTTCATTAGAAGTACTGTCTTAGGATAAATAAATTGTAATCATGCCTCATCATTCCATACACGTAGAACATCTTGTTTTAGGTAAACAACGATTAAAATCTATCACCTATGTTATTCCTGAAATTGTGCATAATGCTATGATTCTATGTGCATTTTAGAAATCCTGTTTAAGCTATTATGCATCATGCTGCATTATATATCATGTTATAGGATTGTATCTATTTAACTGCATTTAGTCTAAACACAGAACAATCCCCTGTTCCCAGCAACTGGTAATTAGTCTTTGTACGTCTTCACACCTAGAATCGCATGTTATTAGCTAAACAACTTAGAGTCATTAACCAATCTGAATAATTATTGCATGTTATCCAACACTTAGGCAAGCCTTAGGTAATTAACTTAAAAAGATAAAATCAGAACTGTCTTTGTGATCATGTTTAACTGTCAGCATGCTTAAAACCGATAGGCGAGCCTGATTAAGACTTCTTCTCCGAGTTATGCAATAATATGTCTTTGTGTTATCACCTAGATACCATGATTTAGGATTCTGAATTAATATGGACCTTACTTGTGTATGAGACATGCTGCTTATGTGTACTGTGTGTGGAGGAACGTTTGAGCCTTTAGCTGTTTTCTATGCTTTCCTTTATTTGTAGTCCTATTTGTTTTGTTATCTGTCGCCTTAGAATTTTACCTTTAAAACTTGAGGGTCTGCCTAGCACCTCCTTTAGAATAGGAGTCCTAATTTCCTCTGGGACTGATAGGAAGGGACGGGTAACAACATGCGACAGAGGTCGAGACCAACACTCGTTTTAATAACCTTACGGGGTGGGAAGGGTAGAATATGGATATGATGACTGGTGTGCTAATACCACGTGTATCCCCTCTTCGAGGAGTGATTACCGGGTATTGCATTGATATGATCCATGCTATTAACCTAGGACACCTTTATATGCTAGCTCGTAATTCCTTTTCAAAAGCTAATCTTCTTTACTGTTTTTCTAAACATCTACATGTTTAAAACTTAAATCCCCTATTATTTGAGCTTTTACTTGTTATTTGCTAGTTGTACAAATTCACGAAACCATTTGGCCGGGAACCACGCTTGTGGATCCTGAGGGGTACCTAACACCTTCTCCTTAGGATAATTTCAAGCCCTTGCCCAAATATCTGGTTAGCAACGTAGTTATAATTGAACCCTTTAGGTGCCCTAACGCACCGTTAAAATCGTTAGGTGGCGATTCTTCAAAATATGCAAACTCCTTTCCCAAAAGGAAAGAGTTGTCCCAACCAATGTCATAAACCCGATATTTCGCGAGGGAAAAAGGGGGCGCGACAACATGGCGGATCCTCACTGACTTGGTCGCAATGTCTCAAGCCGATATTCCGCGAGGGAAAAAGGGGGCACGACAGTTTCACGACTTGAGAAGAAAATACTCGAACTTCAGGGCGAGCTTGAGCAGGTCCGTAACTTAGCAAACCTCTCTCTCACACTCAACATCCCAGAAATACTTCATCCAAACAACCAGAACCCTATACCACCTCAAAACACACCTAACAAACGCCTACATGATCCTCCCGAACCTCACCAGTATACAAACCCACCTCAAAATCAACCTCTCCCTCCTCAATACCAGCAAACCACCTATCACACTTCCCAAAATACCCCACAAATTATTCCTGAACCCCAAAACTCCACCAATGATCATCGTTATGCCTAAACTCCTGGCCTTCACTAAAACAACCCATATACATGGAAACCCTACCCCACTTCACTCAACCAATCTCCTATACACAAGAATCCGCTGAGAAGGACCTGCTCATAAAAAATATAGCGGAGGAGCTGACGAAGTTGACAAGTCGAGTTCAGGGTGTTGAAGGGGGTAAAGGGATAGAAGGATTGAACTATGAGGATATATGCATACAACCAGATGTGGAAATGTCGGAGGGATACAAACCTCCAAGTTAAAAATATTTGACGGAACGGGTGACCCCAAAGTTCATCTGAGGACTTATTGTGACAAGCTCGTAGGGGTCGGAAAAGATGAAAGGATTCGAATGAAGCTCTTCATGAAAAGTCTTATCGGATATGCCCGTCCTGGTACATAATCCAGAATCCTAAGAAGTGGGCCAATTGGGTGAGCATGGCGTCCGACTTCATGGACAGGTTCAGATTTAATACGGAAAATGCACTAGACGTCTTCTATATCTAGAATCTCAAGAAGAAGCCCACTGAGACTTTTCGCGAGTATGCTACTCGATGGAGGTAAAAAGTAGTGAAGGTCAGGCCAACATTAGATGAGGAACAGATGAACAAGTTCATTGTCAGGGCACAGGATCCACAGTATTATGAAAGGATAATGGTTATTGAGAACCATAAGTTCTCTGATATCACCAAACTCGGAGAAAGGATTGAAGAGGGTATTAAAAGAGGGATGGTGAGAAATTTCTAGGCACTGCAGGACACGAACAAAGCATTGCAAATAGGTGGTATATCGAAGAAGAAATATGTGGGAACAGTAATGGTTGCCCAAGGACCTGCATACCAACCATCACCTCCCAGATATTCCCAACCCGCTACCGCCTACCATACATATAATTCCCAACCATCCTACTTTTAGTCACCTCCAACTCGTACAAACTACCAAAAACCCAGGCCTAATTTTGACCGCAAACCACCCAGACAGTACACTGCCATTGCTGAACCTATCGACCAGTTGTACGAAAGGTTCAAAGCCGTTGGATATGTTACCCCTATTCCCGATATGGCAATGGATAATTCATCTCAATGGGTCAATCCAAACAAGACATGTGCATATCATTACGACATGAAGGGACACTCTATTGACGAGTGTCGCACCTTGAAAGAAGAGATCCAAACACTGATTGATAGTAAGGTCATACAGGTAAAGGAATTTGTACCCAAATGTCCGCAATAATCCTCTCCCAGATCATAGGGGTGGAGGGGTAAATGTGACAGAAACTAATGAATAATGGGATCTTGATCAATTGGGCTTATTCGAGAAGGTGATGATCCTAAGAAACCTACAGTCACACTCAATCCCATTGTGGTGCAGGTACAGCCGCCAGTTGAAGTCGAGATAGCCGCATCGGTTCCTTTAGAATTAGAAGTAACACCACTTATTCCATTTGAAGTGGAGGTGGCCACACCTTTCACTATAACTGTGGCATCCACACCACCTTTCAGTTCCAATGTTGTACCTTGGGATTATGTGGCCGAGGCTAGAAGAAAGGGAAAGTCAAAGACAGAAGAATCCGGCGTTGCACAAAGAATGACCAGAACAGGAAGGGTTATACACCTGAACATTTAGGAGAAACCAGTAAGCAAGCTTCTAACAAACCGCGCATCATTGATACTGGTCCAGACGACCTTTGGAGGAAAGTACAAGCAAGGGAGTATTCTCTTGTTGATCATCTGAACAAGACTCCCACCCAGATATCTATCCCGTCGGTGCTGCAAAATTTTGAGGCACACGGGAATGCTATAATGAAAGTGTTGAGTGAAACATATGTACCCAACAACATCACTGGTGGAGAAATGGCCAATATGGTGGGGCAGGTGCTAGAAAGCCACAAAATCACCTTCCACGAGGACGAGCTGCCACCTGAAGGTTTGAATCACAACAGCGCACTGCACATCACAGTGCAATGTGAAGACAAATTCATCACCAGAGTTCTGATTGACGGAGGATCCAGCCTCAACATTTGCCCATTGACAACATTGAAGAGGTTGGGCAAAGGCCTATATGAGATAAGAGGGAACTATGAATGTGAAAGCATTCGACGGGTCTCAGAGAGCTACCATTTGAGAAACTAATCTCTGCCTGCAGATGGGTCCTACATGGTTCGATGTTATGTTTCATGTACTAGACATATCCGCCTCTTACAATCTGTTGTTGGGACGACCATGGATACATGCCGTTGGGGCTGTAGCATCAACTTTGCATCAGGTTGTGAAGTTCGAGTGGAACCACCAAGAAGTGATTATCCATGGAGATGGGAGCAACCCCATTTACACTAGTCAGACTATCCCGGTGATTGAAAACAGAAGAAGGCTAGGTGGAGAAACCTACCATCATATTGAACGGGTTAATGCAATCTAGAAAAATAAGTGGTGGAGTAGCAAGATAGAAAGTATGCTAGCATGGAGAGGATATGAGCCCGGCAAAGGACTTGGTAAAAATCTCCAGGGCATCTCCAAACCCATACAACCAAAGCACCACGGTACCACTTTCGGGTTGGGATATCAGTGCACCTGGAAGGAATACAACGATTGATCACCACCATGGCGTGGTCCATACTATCCACTCGAGCAGCCTGTTCCACACCTGAGTCAGACCCTCCATCAGGCCTATATTATATGGGGATCAGGGGAAGAAGAAGCGTTGGCGTCATTAATGAATTTGTTCTTGGAAGATGATGACACGGACTGTTGTGTAATTGTCGAGGAGGAGGAGGAAGGCTATACTATCCAAACTGTGGAGAGAGGAGCATTCCTCAAAAACTAGATTGTCAGACCATTGAGGGCCCGACGAGCCCCAGGGTAGCGAGGCTGGACAACATTGTTTAAATTTTGCATTTTGTTTTAAATAATATTTTCAATGTTCCAAAACGTTATTTAAATTATTTAAAATCACTTTTGTTTAACGCTTTCAATGAATTGATGTTTATTATTACTACTTTTCTCTCGTATCTTTATCCATACAATATTACTATTTCCTATCTCGATGAACCGGGAACTGTGACATGTAATGAAAAAACGCAACAAAAGGATAGTGATTCAGAAGAAGAGGATGCAATACCCGAAGAGATCGTCAGAGAAGTAGAGGATTTTGAGAACAAACCTAAGTCCAACTTGGAAAAAACTGAGATAGTTAATTTGGGAAACTCTGAAACCGTCAAGGAGACCCGCATCAGCATCCACTTATCATCGTCAGAGAAAGAAGAGTACACTCGGTTCTTGAAAGAGTATGAGGACATCTATGCATGGTCTTACGACGATATGACTGGATTAAGCACGTCCATTGTGGCCCACAAGCTGCCCACAAATCCAATGTGTCTGCGCGTAAAGCAGAAACTCAGGAAATTCAAGCCTGATATGAGCCTGAAAGTCAAATAGGAGGTTACTAAGCAGATCAAAGCCAAGGTCCTCATGGTAGTTGAATATCCAACTTGGCTAGCCAACATTATGCCAGTTCGGAAGAAGGATGGGAAAGTTAGAGTTTGTGTCGATTATCGGGATCTCAATAGAGCCAACCCAAAAGATGATTTCACGCTTCCAAATATACACATATTGATCGACAATTATGCCAAGCATGAACTCCAGTCTTTTGTGGATTGCTTCGCCGGTTACCATCAGATCTAGATGGACGAGGAGGATGCTGAGAAAACGACTTTCATTACACCGTGGGGTGTGTACTGTTACAAGATGATGCCATTCAGTCTAAAGAATTCTGGGTCCACCTACATGAGGGCCATGACTACTATTTTTCATGACATGATACACAAAGAAATCGAGGCATATATGGATGATGTCATCATTAAATCCAAGAAGGCCACATATCACATAGCAGACTTGAAGAAATTCTTCGACAGACAAAGGAAGTACAACCTAAAGCTAAACCCCGCAAAGTGTACATTCGGGGTTCCTGCCGGAAAGCTATTGGGATTCATCGTCAGCCGCCGGGGAATAGAATTGGATCCATCTAAGGTCAAATCCATCCAAGAGTTACCACCGCCAAAGCGCAAGAAAGATGTGATGAGTTTCCTGGGACGCCTTAACTACATCAGCCGTTTCATATAACAGTCCACAGTAATATGTGAGCCGATTTTTAAGATGTTGAAGAAGGATGCTACAACTAGTTGGACCGAGGATTTCCAAAAGGCTTTTGACAAAATCAAGGAGTACTTATCAACACCACCAGTTTTAGTCCCGCCAGAGCCAGGTAGACCACTGCTACTCTATCTTGTAGTGCTAGATGGAGCTTTCGGCTACGTTCTGGGGCAGCACGACGAGACAGGGAAAAAAGAACAGACCATCTAAAAGAAATTTACACCTTATGAAGCACGGTACTCTCTGCTGGAACGTACCTGCTGTCCCTTGACCTAGATATCTCAGAAGTTGAGGCATTACTTTTGTTCCTATACAACATATCTCATATCAAGGATGGATCCATTGAAATACATCTTCCAAAAGCCCATGCCCACTGGCAAGCCGGCTAAATGGCAAATCTTGTTGAGTGAATTCGACATCGTCTATGTAACTTAGAAACCAGTCAAGGGACAGGCGCTGGCAGACCACCTTGCTGAAAACCCTGTGGGAGGAGAATACGAGCCCTTGAAGACGTATTTTCCCGATGAAGAGGTATCATTCGTAGGAGAAGATATTGTTGAAGCCTACGACGGTTGGAGAATGTTCTTTGACGGAGCGGCGAACTTCAAAAGAGTCGGCATTGGATCCGTCTTGGTATCAGAAACTGGTCAACATTATCTGGTATATGCGAAACTCAGATTACCTTGCACCAACAACATGGTGGAATACGAAGCTTGCATATTAGGGCTCAATATGGCTGTTGACATGAACATTCATGAACTGCTAGTAATCGGCGATTCGGATTTGCTTGTGCACCAGGTACAAGGAGAGTAGGCTACTAAGAATTCCAAGATATTTCCATATCTGCATCATGTGCAAGAAATGAAGAAGAGGTTCACAAATATAGAGTTTCGACATGTCCCCAAAATTCAGAATGAGTTTGCCGACGCATTAACTACTTTGTCATCAATGATACAACATCCTGACAAGAACTTCATCGATCTTATCATAGTAAGGATCCATAATCAGCTGGCATATTGTGCTCACGTTGAAGAGGAGACAGACGGTAAGCCTTGGTTCCACGACATCAAGGAGTATTTGGAAAAGGGAGAATACTGGGAACATGCAAACCATATTCAGAAACGCACGCTCCAGAGGTTGTTCAATCACTTCTTCCAGAGTGGAGGAACCCTATGTAGAAGAAATCCTAATATGGGACTATTAAGGTGTGTCGATGCAAAGTAAGCTTCTAATATGCTCGAGAAAATACATGTCGGAACCTGCGGCCCGCATATGAACGACTTTGTCTTGGCCAAAAAGATACTCAGGGCAGGTTATTTTTGGATGATCATGGAAACAGATTGCATCAAGTATGTTTAGAAATGCTATTAATGTCAAGTACATGTAGATATGATAAAAGTGCCACCAAACGAGCTTAATGCAACAAGCTCACTTTGGCCCTTTGTTGCTTGGGGAATGGATGACATTGGTCCAATCCAGCCCATCGCCTCAAACGGACATCGGTTAATTTTAGTAGCTATCGACTACTTACTAAATGGGTTGAGGTTTCATTTTACAAAGTTGTAACCAAGAAGGTCATTGTGGATTTTGTCCGCGACTGAATTGTTTGTCCGTTCGGGGTTATAGAGTCCATCATCATTGACAATGTCTCCAATCTCAACATCGATCTGATGAAATCCATGTGTGAGACTTTCAAAATCAAGCACAAGAATTCCACAGCGTATAAACCCCAAATGAACGGAGCCGTGGAAGCTGCCAACAAAAACATCAAGAAGATACTAAGGAAAATGGTAGAAAATCACAAACAATGGCACGAGAATCTACCATTCACCTTACTGGGATACTGTACCACAGTCCGAACATCAACCGGGGCAACTCCCTATTTGCTGGTTTATGGTACTGAGGCTGTCATTCCCGCCGAAGTGGAAATTCCTTCCTTGAGAATCATACAAGAAGCCGAGCTCAGCGATGTAGAATGGATAAAGAGCCGCTATGAGCAGCTAGCCCTCATAGACGGAAAGAGGATGATGCAGTGTTCCACGACCAGCTTTATCAGAACAGAATGTCCAGAGCTTTCAACAAGAGAGTCAAACCAAGACAGTTCACACCGGGACAACTAGTATTAAAGAAGATCTTTCCGCATCAAGATGAAGCCAAAGGGAAATTCTCTCCCCAATGTCCTTACATGGTCCACAAAATACAGACAGGAGAAGCACTCATACTCGCAGAAATGGACGAAGAAATCTGGCCAAATCCTATCAATTCAGATGTAGTCAAACGATACTATGTGTAAACTATTTATCTCTCCTCATATGATGTAAATTGAACTACCCTCGACATGATTCCCGTTTAAGAGGGGATACGGAGGCAGCCTTGTGGGTTCGGTCAAAATTCAATAAAATTTCCATTTTCTCCATTATCAGAAACTGGGGCAGAATTTTGAGGAGTACCCTCAAAATTCCGAAGCAAGTTCAGCAAATCGCAGCATATGGAGCAGTCAGAAATGTTGTCTAGTTAACTGGGGCAGAATTTTGAGGAGGACCCTCAAAATTCTGCGGTAGAAGAAATCGCGATGTCTCTGATCGTGTCACAGTCACCGGTTCATCTAACCAATTTCTAAATAGTATTTTACTATGTCTTTGAAAACTATGCATGCCTACTTTTGAAATAAACTCTGCTTTAGAAAATGCTACCCCAATAATTTGAAATGTATCTTCAGACATAGCGGAGCAAATCAAGCAAGCAGGCGAAGACATGAACCAACCTTACCCCTGCAAAACTCACGATTTTTCTTTGAATGCAGAACAAGGAATATGCATACCTTGGAATCACAACCTTCATAACAACAAAGATACAAGACTCATTCCCAGCTAAGAAATACTCTGCTATCACCTATTATTTATTCATTGCATGCGACTAAGTTCTTTCTCAATCCTGCATGAGGCTAGGCATTGCCTTTGTATTCGCATAAGGCTAAGCTTTGCCTTCTATTTGCATGAGACTAAGCATTGTCTCGAATCCTGCATGAGACTAAGCATTACCTCCACCTTGCATAAGGCTAAGCACTGCCTTCTCCCTGCATGGGACTAAGTCTTGTCCCGAACTTTGCATGAGGCTAAGCCCTGCCTCCCTATTTGCATGAGGCTAATCATTGCCTCCACCTTGCATAAGGCTAAGATCTGCCTTCTATTTTCATGAGACTAAGCTCTATCTCAAACTTAGCATGAAGTTGAGCCATGCCTCCCTATTTGCATGAGGCTGAGCATTGCCTCCACCTTGCATAAGGCTAAGCTCTACCTTCTACTTTGCATGAGGCTAAGCCTTGTCTCAAACTTTGCATAAGGCTAATCATTGCCTCCACCCTGCATGAGGCTAAGCCCTGCCTCCCTACTGGAATAAGGCTAAGCACTACCTTTACTTGCATGGGACTAAGCACCGTCCCGAATCTTGCATAAGGCTAAGCATTTCCTTCTCTTTGCATGGGACTAAGCGATGTCCCGAATCTCGCACGAGACTAAGCACTGTCTCTCTTGCATTATCTACTCTCTACTCTCGGGCTGAGCTATGTCCTCAACTCCATACAAGACGAAACCTTGTCTTGTCGCTCCTAGCATCATGTCTTTCCACCTCATGGGCTGAAATATCGCCAGCTTGTCCAAAGGCGTCATAGTCTGAAGACATCATCTTCATAGCCGGAAGACACCATGTCATGGTCTGAAGATCTTTCAAAAGTTGCATATCATTATTCAAAGGCGTCATGGTTCGGAGGCACCATTTTTATAGCCCGAGAACTTTATTTCATGGCTTGCGAATCCCTTACCGCTCAATTCATGTCCCGGGACATTATGGTCTAAAGACGTCATCCTCAACCGTCAAAAGACAATCCACATGGTCTAAGGGGAATTTGCATCACATTTAAATTTACGCTAGACTATATGCTTGTAGTACGTCTCTTATTTGCAGGTATCCCGATGAGCAACCATTACCCCAATAGGAGCAATCCCGCTCCAGTTCCTCCAAATTACTCCAAACATGACCGCTCACCATACCCATTTCACCTATTCAAAACCTTGTATCCGTCTTTGTGATAACTCCATCGGTCTATTTCGGCGGTGGGTCTAGAACTACACACGGCCTGATTCCTGTAACACCAGAGATATGTAGGCAGCTCAAAAACCAGAGTGCGACCTATGTCTCTCAAATCGTCATATTCGGTCAAAATTGGCCATTGTGTCTTTACCCAACAACTCTTTCATCCTTCCCGGGTAAAGAGGGGCAGTTGTTGATACCCAATTTTTCCCATATATATCTTCAAAACAATGCATGAGCATCAATTAAAAATTTTCCATAATTTTTTGCATTTTTTAAATTTTTTAATTAATTTATACCAGTAGCTCTATTATATAAATAATTTCAAATTGCATCACAAATGATTTTATGATAATCTTATTGCTTAATTTTATCATTTAAATTTATATTAAGCTTTAATTATCTTATGCATAATCATATTTACATATGTAGGCTATAATTGCAATAATAGCCCATATGTTCATAATTACTTTATTTTATAATAAAATGACCTTTCATATTTTTATAATATTAATTAATTGTTTTAAATAATTTTTATGCATAAATATAATTTTTATCATTTATTAGTTATTTTTATGAATTATTTTATCAAATTAATTGGGTATTTAACATATAGCCTCTTTAATTTTGGACCTTAGCCCAAATGCCACCCCCAGCCCAATTAAAATTAACCCATAACCCGACCCAGTAACCAAATATTTATACCCGCCCAACCCTCAGATTGAATCTTGGCCATTGATCTCAGAGATCAACGGTCCATGATATTATTGCCTTTTTTAATTACCCATAACCCCCAAACCCTACTCATCTCCAAAAATCCGCCGCCCCCTAAATCCGTTCCTCCTCTCTTATCTCTCAACCTCCCCTAACCCTAACCTGCCGTCGCTTGAACCCCCTTCGGTTCATGGTTTATTCCTTCTATTCTAGGCCTTATCTGACCTCTTATCTCTACTGGTTGTTCGACTTCCATGTTATTTGACAGAATCTCGAAGAGATTTGAACGGACCCGGTTCGGGTCCCTCTGTCTCTCGGTGAATCCGTCTATATTAACCCTTTGTATGTGAGTATTATCGTTTTTCCTGTTTTCATGGCTTCATATCTCCGGTCTAAACTCGATTTTTCTACCTCTGTTTATTTGTGTACAAACCTAACTATTTCTGGCCAAATAGGTTTATATCTCTTGAGAACTGAAGTGTTTGGAGTTTGTTTAATAGTTTTTCTTTAAGATTCTTTCATTTTTACCATTATCATCAATCGATTTCATTTTTCCTAAAAGCTAGGGTTGTGATTTTTCAAGAGATTTCTGCAAAATATTTTCAAACGTTTAAGTGTTTAACTCCGGTTTCCTTTAACTTTTTTGGTTGGTTCTCATATCTATGTCTGCATGTCCTAGGGTTTCTACTGTTTGCTCTAATGTTCGCCCGTTTACTATGAATCTGTCAATTAAAAGTGACTAACTTATTTTACTTGCTTAATTAGGGTTCGAAAATTGTGCTCTCCTTTTTTCAAAAACCTGATATCTCTCTGAAAAGTTTTACCTATCCTTTCCTTATATGTGATTCGTAATTGTGAACACCCAATTTTTGCCTTACAAGGAAATTACTCCTAAAATAACCAAAAATAGTTTTAATAAATTTTAGGAAATTTTCTTTATTTAGTTGCATCCCACGCATGTTTAATAATTCTAAAATCATAAAAAATCATAAAAAATCAAAAAAAAAATGTTCGAATCTTGATTTCATTAGCATGTTAGATTTTAAACTTCATTTTTAGGATTTAGTTACATTATCAAATACATCTTCTAAAAATCAAAATTGCATTCGTAGGTTAATTAATCGATTAGTTGCACTAGTCCATAACTAGAAAAAATAAATACATAGGCTAGCCAAAACATAGATTTAAATTAAATTGAGTCTAAAGTGGCTAATTCTACAAAAAGCATAAAAGAAGAGAAATTTGTTAAGGCTAAATTCACACTGGGCCAATTTTCATGGCCCAATTCCCTCAAACCCGCCTGCCTACCTGAACCGACCCGACCCGTCTGCCCGACCCGCCTCCCTCACCTATTAAAACAACCTAGAGACCTAATCCCCGGGGATCCCAATGACACAGTCGCCGCACCCCACTTCCCTTCTTCTTCTCCATTCCCTCTTCTTCTCTCCTCTTCATTTTTTCTTCACAGATCTCTCACACATTTAGAGACCTAATTCAAAGCTCCCTCCTTAAACAATGGCGGACAGAACCCCCTTCCCTTTGAGAAAAAATCGAGTCCCCTTCACCATTTCTCTCACTCTCTAGTCTTCAACAACACAAAAAAAAGGAATTAGATCCTCCCCTCCCTTAGAGACGAGAAAAACGGCTAGATAGAGACCCCCCCTCCCTTTGGAGATCCGCCGCTTTCTCCATTTTTTCATTGTCTCACCAAAAAAAAATCAGAGACCAAATTGGACCTCTGACTTAACAGAGAACAAACCTAAAAAAAAATACTTCATCCTTCATGCGTCTCTCTCTCTTCAAGGTTCAAGAAGCCGCCGGACTTGACAACTGGCATTCTGTTCATTCACCCATGACCTCTCTTTCCCTCACCTCCTTCCTCATCTCGTTCTCACAGATCTGTGGACGAGATAACTGAATCACGCCGAAAGAGGTAGGTCTCGCCGAAAAGTGGCGACCAACAGTGACGAATGACATAGGACGTGGCTGAAACTTTCAAATCTTGTCCTAAAACTGCTGCTATGGGAGCCCCGACTTAGATTAGCCATCATTGTAGTCGCCGGAGTTGACGGTCGGCGATGATTTCATGACACTGTCGCTGCCCTTTTTATTTTCTCTTTCACCACCTCCATTACTCTTTGATCTTCAACATAAAAAGAAGAATCAACTCCGTCCCCCTCCCTCTTTTCATTTTACACTCAGCCGTCGCTGGGATAGAAAACAGCAGAAAAATCGGATAGAAAATCGAAAGGAAACTGAGGTTCTGTTTCTTCTCGCTCGGAGTTGATTTTGATGTGGATTGCTGTGGTTGCTCTTGTTGTCGCACTGAGCTTCATTTGGACCTTTTGTCTAGCAATTTATTTGGCGTTTTTAGCCAATTCACGCATGGTTAGGTATGTATTTTGACTTTTATCTTCGGGTTTGATTTGTTATGAGGTTATGATTATATGTATTAGCTCCTAACGTCACTTGATTACTTAATGTGGATCATACTCTATGAACTAATGTATTAGACTTTTGTATTTGTTAACTATTCTCATGCCTCCACTAAATTAATATATGCAGCGTATATAGATGATTAGGGAAAGAGAAACTCATGATGTTGATGTTAATGGCTTTGTCAATTTGTCCATATCTATCGTTCGTGTTTAAAATAGTGATAAAGGTGTTTGGTGTAGGTCTATATTATGATTACAAGCATTCTGCTCTTTGAAGATATGGTGTCAATAAAGTATTTTCTATTTTATAATTTGTTCCATTTAGTTGTTGGGTTCCTTTACTGGTTTAGTAACCAAAGTGCTTATTCATGCTATTACGTCATTCTATCTCAAAGTAGCATATTAAAAATATTAGTTTTATGTTTGAAGAATAATATGTTGTATGTGATTCAATTGGGTTTAATTGCAAATGAGTCATGAAACGATTCTGAGTTAAGGATTTCTTTATAAACACTCTATAACAAAGTTTTTGTTCTCTCAACTTATGAGGATATGGTAAGCTAAAGGAGTAACAATTTGGTAGGCTTGGATCATATTTTACACCATATATAACCTACACTCGGGCGTGGCAACTCGTGCCCCTGACTCTCATGTCAAACGTAGCAATCACGAGTGCATTTTATGTGACGTGGTTGTGATGTGTTCTAAAACAACAAGTGCACGCCATCGTGACTGGTCCTAAGATAAATCTATAAATATCCCAATTGGTTTATATATATCCCATAAGTTAAAATACCTCTTTTAGATAAAATTCCAAAACTTAGAGAATAATTGAATATCGCCTCAAATAGGCATTTTAAAATTGTCATAACCATAGCCATGACTATATAATCTACACTTGGGTGTGGCAACTCATGCCCCCGACTCTAATTTCAAAAAATAATAAAATCACATGTTGCAATCGCGGGTGCATTTCATGTGACGCGGTTGCGATGTGTCTAAAAATGACAAGTGCACACCATCGTGACTTGTTTTCAAGATAAGTCCATAAATATTAAAAGCGGCTAAAAAGTGAAAAAGGCTAAAAGCACAATAGGCAAAAATATGTAAATAATCAGACAATTTAGGCCAAATAATAATAGTTAAGCGACCGTGCTAGAACCACGGAATTCGGGAGTGCCTAACACCTTCTCCCGGGTTAACAGAATTCCTTACTCGGATTTCTGGTCGCAGACATTTTAAACAGAGTCAAAATTTCCTCGGTTTGGGATTTCAATAAATAAATGGTGTCCCGGAACACCGTAAAAAATCCGGGTGGCGACTCTGAAACTAATAAATAAATCCCAAATCCGAATAATGTCACTTAAATTGGAAAAACTCCCATATCCCACCCTTGTCGAAAAAGGTGGTGTGACAGTAATTAGTACTACATTCCTTAATTATATTGCTGGCTTGATTTTTGGGTTTTGATTGTTTTGACTGACCTCTAATTGATTTACTACTTACCTTATTTAGCCTCAATCCTGTCTACTGATTTACCCCGTGAAAGACTCTCCTTAATTTAAGTTTTACTTGCTGTTAATTTTGTTCTCGTTAAGCCCTAATTGACTGATTGATTGATGTTGCATGTCTTATTTGTGTGCAATTGATTTCCCTTACCTTATTTTGTTTACTCTACTATGTGCTATATAAACCTTTCATTGTTCTAATTTTAAAACACGGGAAAAACACGAAACACACACGAACACACATAGAAAAACACATAAATTTTGTGTGCAATTGATTTCCCTTACCTTATTTTGTTTACTCTACTATGTGCTATATAAACCTTTCATTGTTCTAATTTTAAAACACGGGAAAAACACGAAACACACACGAACACACATAGAAAAACACAGAAATTTTGTGTGCAATTGATTTCCCTTACCTTATTTTGTTTACTCTACTATGTGCTATATAAACCTTTCATTGTTCTAATTTTAAAACACGGAAAAAACGTGAAACACACACGAACACACATAGAAAAACACATAAATTTTGTGTGCAATTGATTTCCCTTACCTTATTTTGTTTACTCTACTATGTGCTATATAAACCTTTCATTGTTCTGATTTTAAAACACGGAAAAAATACGAAACACACACGAACACACGTAGAAAAACACTTAAACACACACAACTTTAATCTTGCGCTCTCAATTATAGTCTTTCTGTTACTTCTATTTTGCTGCTCTGTCTACCGACTGAAAGCCAAGGCTAGACCCTTGGATTCTACTTGCTTTCATCTTCCTCTTTACTACTTCTTAACTGGTATGCTCTTATTTCTGTTATCATACTCTATTCAATATGCTATGTAGTTGAACCTATGTCCTTCGTGTTTATTGCTCCTGATCAGCATGACTTAATTCCTGTTAACTTGTCATGTCCTATATGTTAGTATGGTTAGTATGTTCCAGTTTGATCCATGACACTTGTTTACTTATTTCTCAACTAGCATGCCTCAAATACTGTCATGTTTTATGTGTTGATAATTTACCTTAACATGTTCCTGATTGATTCATGATTTCTGGATACTTCTTTAAAGGATAATGGTGCTCTAAAGTCCTGCTACTTTCTTTGTATAGTTGTCTGATTAGCCATTTAACTTTAGCATGTTTCTATTTGATCCATGATACTTGGCTATTTGTTTCTGAAACTAGCATGCTTATTTTCTATCACCCTATTCTGCACTATGTGTTCATCTGGTTGTTTACTCTAAATTTCGACATGTCCTTGCTTGGTGCATGATTCCACCTAGTAATAGTTAATGAACTAAGTCAATTCCAGCAATGTAAAACCTCGTTTGACTTAATTGTGACCCTGTTCTGCATGTAATTTAGTGTTCTTACTCTTGTTGTGTCTATTGACACCCAATCTGATTATGTTCTGTTTACGATCTTGTAACTCATTTCTATGCACTTCTAAAACTCAAACTGTTTTTTTTCTAAAATTATTTTCCTACTTCTATATACTATTTTCAAATCCTACTCTTCGATATCTAGGGTCCTGCCCCCCCCCCCCCCCCNNNCTCTTAGATATCTAGGGTTATGCCCCCCCCCCCAGTGTGAGCACTGCCTAGGAGTCCATGAGACTCCTCCGAACTCAGACACATTGGGACTGGCCTTCCAGACTTGTTTACAAAATTATTTCTTTGAAAAGGTTCTGGTGTGAGCATTTCCCGGGGTCCCTGAGGCCCTTGGGAACTTTGACACACTAGAAGCCCAATTGTGTTATTATGAATTGCTGGTGTACTCCAGACTTGATTTAAGGCATGACTTCCAGGTTGACTTTGGGCCTGCCAAGGCTCCCTATAGTATAATGATTTTCATTATGTAATTCATTTGAATTGGTCTGTAATAATAATCTTCATAAAACATATATGGTTACTAGTAAAAGCTGGGAGAGATTTTTATATATATTTTTGTTGGGTTCGCGTAGAAATCATGCCTATAGGATTGTTGTGATTATTTATATGCATTAGAGACCATGCTTATAGGACTTATCTCATTATTTGTAGTCCTGAATTTCACACCTGCATCCTAGAAATCCTGTTATAGGACATTTATCAATTCTGCATCAAAATCCATGTTTGTGCATATTCTCAAGTCTCAATGTGCATTAGAAACCATGCATGTAGGATCTTCTTTGGGAATTATCAAACTTGTCTAACATTCTGTTAACATCTCCGCTCACTTAGATATCATGCCTATAGGAAGTACGTGTAAAAAAATCAGTTTATGTGTTTAGATATCATGTCTATATGAAATAATGCTTGTAATCAGTTTCAGCACATAGAAAGCATGCCTATAGGATCTAAAAAGATGAAATGTGCCTGTTAAAATCAACCATTGGTTTATAAACTATGGTATGATTAACGCTTAGATACCATGCCTATATGATTCTGCTCGGTTGTCACTTAGGCAAACCTGTAGGATAATTAAAATCCTGAGTTTTTAAAACTATGTTTGGTTTGACTGCTTGTAGATGTGCCCAAATCCAGTAAGTGATAAAAATCAGTAGGCAAACCGATGGACACTCGCAACCTCACTTTAATAAAGCTGCTATATATTCTGTTTATGCCCATCTAGATATCCTGCCTGTAGGATCCTAAATCATTAAAAATCGCTCCTCTGAATAACGTGCATTTGTTTGCCTATTTGTGGAGGTAAACATGACCCCCCCCCCTTAATTGCTCCTTATGTGACAGTCCTATTTGATTTTTGTTTTTCGCTTAATTTTCTCCTTTTAAATAACATAGGTGAGTCTAGAACCACCTTAAAATAGAGGTCCTAAACACCTCCAGGGCCATAGGTAAGGGACGGGTAGTTCACGCATAAGGTACGCACTGGATACTATGAGAACGCTTAGGTAATAATTAATAAAGGGGAGGGTAATTGGGTAGTAAAGGAGATGATGACTTGTGCGCTAATGCTACGCGTAACACCTCTATTCGAGGAAGGTTACCGAATATTGCATAAAAGTGATCCTATAGGCTAATAAACCTAGGACCTCTTTAATTTTTGTTTTAAAGTAATCTCTATTTGTTTTAAAACTATTTATTTTTCTTTAAGGACTAATTCGCTTAAATTAAGTTTGTCCGGGACCCACCGTTGTGGACCTCGAGGGGTGCCTAACACCTTCCCCTCAAGGTAATTTCGATCCCTTACCCAATCTCTGGTAATGTAAACCGGTTTATGAGTTATTTGTTTTAGGTGCCCTAATGAACCTTAATCCGTTAGGTGGCGACTCTTCAAATCCCATACCCCATCCCAAAAGGAAGAGAGTTGTCCTAGAATGTCGAAAACCGGACTCCGCGAGGAAAAAGGGGGCGTGACAGTAGAACAACTCTACCTACATGATCAAAGCATGCCGTAAGGATTCCTTTCATTTGCCTAATATTGATCGTATGATCGATGCCACAGCCGGCCACGGGATTCTTAGTTTTCTCTATGCCTACTCCGGGTACAACCAAATACAGATGAACTCAGAGGATCAGGAAAATACCTCATTTATCACTAAGTATGGGACCTATTGTTATACTATAATGTCGTTCGGACTAAAAATTGCTGGTGTAACTTATCAACATCGAGTAAACCGAATGCTCGATGAACAAATAAGAAAATCAATGAAAGTTTATATTGATGGCATATTAGTTAAGTCTCAGCGAGCTGAGGACCATTTAAAGAATTTGCAGAGGACTTCCGATATATTGAGGAAGTACAATATGAAGCTCAACCCAGAAAGTATGTGTTCGGGGTTGGCTCGGGCAAGTTTCTTTGCTTCATGGTGTCCGATCGGGGGATCGAGATCAACGCCAATAAAATCAAAGCTGTCGAGGATACTACGGTCGTTAATTATGTAAAGGTCATACAAAGGCTAATAGGGCGCATAGCCGCTCTAGGGCGATTCATTTTGAGATCCTCAATTATGAGCCACTGATTCTTCTTGCTGCTTAAGAATAATAGTAGCTTTACATGGACTCCGAAATGCCAATAGGGTTTGGAGGAACTAAAGCGATGTTTATCGAGCATGCCACTGCTTCACACCCCGAAAGCGGACGAGTAACTTTACTTGTACTTGGCTGTCTCAGAAATAGCGGTAAGTGAAGTCCTAGTCCAAGAAGAACAAGGTACGCAATTCCCTGTCTATTATGTTAATCGGACCTTAGGTGAGGCCGAAACCAAATATCCATACTTAGAAAAATTAGCACTTGCTTTAATAAGCACCGCTAGGAAATTAAGGCCATATTTTCAATGTCATCCGATATGTGTTGTAACAACTTATCCACTTCGAAATATTTTGCACAAACCCAAGCTTTCGGGTCGATTGGCCAAATGGGCCGTAGAAATCAGCGGGTAAGATATTGAATATCGACTCCGAACTGCCATGAAGTCTCAAATTTTGGAGGACTTCGTGGTTGATTTCACATCGGCCCTGGTATTCGTGGTTGAAAGAGAAATGTTAATAAAATTAGGTACGTCCTCGGGAGTCTAGACCTTCTTTATGGACGGTGCTTCGAACGCGGATGCGTCCGGTCTGGGTATCGTACTAAATCACCCACGGATAATGTAGTTAGACAATCTATCAGGAATTCGAAATTAACTAACAATGAGTCCGAGTATGAGGCCATAATTACATGTCTCGAGTTGGCTAAAATCTTGGGAGAAGAGGACTTCGAGGCCAAGTCTGATTCCCTCCTCGTGGTAAACCAAGTTAACAGAATTTTCGAAGTCCGAGAAGACCGAATGCAGAGGTACTTAGATAAACTACAAGTAAAACTACATTGATTCAAGTAATGGACCTTGCAACAGTACCTCGAGAACATAACAACGAGGCCTACGCTCTTGAAAATTTAGGTTCATCGGTCAAAGATGACGAGCTTAACTCGGGGACTGTCGTACAACTCATTAGATCGGTGATCGAAGAAGGTCACGTCGAGATAAACTCCACAAGTTTGACCTGGGATTGGAGAAACAACTACATAGAGTACTTAAAGAACATGAAACTTCCATCAGATCCAAAGGAGTCAAGAGCTCTGCGTACAAAGGCAACACAATTCACTTTGTCCGAAGACGAAACGCTTCTTAGAAGGATGTTTAATGCACCGTTGCAATCTGTTTTGGAGCGGGAGACACCAAATACGTCCTACGGGAAATTCACGAGGGCATTGGAAATCATTCTCGTACCCTATCGTTGGTCCACAAAGTAATCAGATCGGGATATTATTAGATCGACATGGAGAAAGATTCAAAGGAATTCATTCGAAAATGCGACAAATGCCAAAGGTATGCGCCAATGATTCACCAGCCCGGAGAGCAGCTCCATTCGGTCTTATCCCCATGGACGTTCATGAAATAGGGAATGGACATCGTCAGCCCTCTCCCATAGGCCCCAGGTAAAGCTCGATTTATTTTATTTATGACTGATTATTTTTCTTAGTGGATGGAAGCACATGCTTTCGAGAAAGTCAGAGAAAAAGAAGCATAGGATTCATTTGGGACTACATTATATGTTGATTCGGGATGCCCTCCGAGATTGTATGTCACTCTCAACACCCAAATCCGAATGAAGAAAATCTGGGTCCGAATTGGGAAGGACCGTACCAGGTTCTTGAAATCACCGGAAAAGGATCCTACAAGCTCGACAAGATGAACATCGAACAACTTCCGAGAAATTGGAACGTATCGCTCCTAAAATGATACTACTGCTAAGGTACGACCCCGTCCATTTTCATTTATATTTTAAACCAACTCTTGCATGTGTTCGACAAGAAACAATAATGGCTTATTCGACACGAAGTCCTTAGGTATGAGAGCACGCGTTGCACTCTTTTTCCCTTAGACCGGTTTCGTCCGAAATGGGGATTCCAGCGAGGTTTTTAATGAGGCAACATCATGCTAACATAGAACAATTCAACAGTATCTGAGACTTCTTTCAAATCAACCTCGAATATTGGGGGCATTGCCCTCGAATGTCAACTCTGTTATGAGGAAATTAATTCATAGCAACAAGGTCTCGATAGGTAAAATTTGTAAGGTCCAAACGGTCAAACGAATCGTGCCCGCGTAGGTTGCTCGAACCCTGGAACAAAACATGTACACATGTATAATCATTTATAAAGAGAAGTATTTTTCCTTGCCGATCTCTTTCCTTAGAAAAGTTTTCTACTTTACAATCTGTTATGGAAATAAGTTTAAGGGTCGATCATAACAAGAGTTCGTATAATTACCGTTCGAAAAGTAAATTCGAACAAGATCGTATTTTTAAAGGACACGGCCACCCCACTTGGGGACTCACACTTCAGGCAAGCTCGAAGTAAAACGGGAAAATAAGCCCAATGGGAAAATCCCAAACTAAGAGGCTACAGTCGAATTAACATGGTTCAGAGACGTCCGAATATTGTAACAAAACAGGCCTTCAAATTTTTCATAATCGGTTAAAAAGTCTATCCCCGACAAAATCATAAATGGCTTCAATAATATCAAGCCTCGAATACTCTAATGAGTACAATATTGTTCAAACTCTCGAATAATTCCTTATTTCATGCTAAGTCATTACAAGTTTTGCATATACAAATGATGAAAAGACTTTTTCAAGCCGAAAAGGGTAGAAAACCATAAACAATATTTTTACAAAGGCCAGATCGGCCTAATACAAGGGCTGCATGGCCCGATCAAAATTCTTTACAACGGCCCGAAAACGACCTCAAAATAGAAAAACACGAATGAAAAGGACAAAAAAAAACTAAGTCCTGTGAAGCTTGGTCTTTATTGGAAGTGGCATGTCCGTCTTCGAGATCTTCCTATTCAAGCTCATCCGCTCGGGAATTGTCAATCTCGACCGCAATATCGAAATCTTGGGCTTGAGCATATTCGAGGGCCTCCGTCCGAGCTTGCCACTTCGTGTGATCGATCATGATTCTAGCTTTGGTATGGATGGCCTCGACATCAACTTTGAACTGAGCCACCTTTCATCGGCCTGGATGCCGGCCTTGACCACTTCGGGTTTATCCTCCTCGAGTTTGCCGGTGGCCGAGTCCAACTGAGGCTGGAGCCCTTTGATCTTCTCGGTCTGCATCGAGTTCTTCTCTTTCTCAGCTCAAATCTGAGTCTCAACTGATTCCAACTGATCCTTAAAGACATATTTCATAGCAGCCAAGACGTCCATGCTCCATTTAAACACATCGGCCTCGGCCCAAACGCCATCCACTTGCTTGTTGAGCTGGTCGATTTGCTTGAGCCTCTGTCGGATTTGCAGAATTGGATCATTAGTTGTTATTTATAACTAAGCATCACTATCGTGGAGCATCCGGAATACATGTCCGGCTATGTCGGTATGCTCATCCCAAGTTGCGACCAAATCGACCTGGAGTCTTTCGCTGAGGAACCGGTAAGTATCGTTCTTCTCAGTAAGGCTCCAAACTTTGGCCTTATGCTCCTCCCGGACTCTGACAAAGGCTTCATGATGCAACATCGAAGCCTACAAAGAAAGACAGAGGGTGTTAAGAATAATCTACAAGTACAGAGAGAGGACAAAATAAAGTTCGAAGGTTACCCGATTTAGTGCGTGTTGGGCCTCGTTGAACAAGGAAGCGCCCCCCACGACATTCATCACTACCTGGTCTTCTTCGGTCACTAGGCCCCTCAAATAACTGGCGGTCCCGACCTAGGGGTGGGGGAGAAAACTCGAGCATCGTCGGGGACAGTCAACACTAAATGCCATTTGCGATTGGGATTGGCACTTGGATATGGAAATTGATCTACCAGCTTCGAGCTTGGTGGAGACCCATTTATCCTCGGCGATGGTATCTTCCTCGGGACTGATAAATCTCCAAAATCGGGGATCTCTTCGGAAGTAGCCCCCTCGAGCCCGTCAAAGAAGCTGTGGAGATCTACCCGTTTCCCCTCTAACATATTGTCCTCCTGGGTTATGGCATAGAAAACATGGGGGGAGTCCGAGATCTCGACCATCCCATGTTCTACCTCAAGAACCTCTTCCGATGCTCGGGGGATTTTTCTTTGGGGCTCTGTTTCTCCCATCTTCGCCAGGGATAAAGTGATTTCTTGTTCGGGAACCTCTGCTGAAGTTCCTTTATTGATTGCCTCCAGCTCAGAGGACTTCTGTACCGGAACTGTAGCTTGCAAACGAACCACGAGCCCAGATTATTCTTTCTCCTCATCTTTGAATGCGTCCATTAGTCGATGGACCGATTCCACAGATAAAGCAAAGACATTTTCCTTAGGCTTGCGAGTTTTCTTTGCTGGCCTCTTCTTTTCCGAGACCAACGGACACGGGGCCCTTTTTCTTATTTTTCCTTAACCGGGATTGGAGCTGGTGGTTGAGAGAAGACTTCCTCGTTGCCAGAAGGAGGCCTCATCGGAACATCCATCTCGAAACCTGTGAAGAAAGAGAAACAAGTTAGTTTAAGAATGACTAAAATGGTTAACAAGTAAGAAGCAGAAGCTTACCGTGGTTGCGAGCCTCTCATCGACCTTTGGAAAGCTCCATCCAAGCCCGTTCGGAGTAAGGCCTCTGAGACACTAGGCTCTCGACCCACCTTTTTAATTGTGGAACCGGGTTCGGAATTTGGGCCACAACTGCAATAACAAAGTAAAAATAAGCGACGATTGAAAAAGTAAGAATGGAAAAATGAGCACTCAAGGCAAAGCCACTTACGATTAAAATTCCACCGCTCCGGGAACGACATATCTTCGGCAGGGATCAATTATGATGTCCTTAGTTGGACAAACCTTCCAATCCAGCCTCGATCGCGGGTCTCATCAAGACTGGAGAACGGGGCTTTGCTGGCTCGTCGAGAAAGCTTAATTAGTCCTCGATGGATCCGGGGAATGTAGAGACGCATTAGATGATCGAGGGTAAAGGAGAAACCCTTAAATTTTCTGGTGAAGAAGCGGAAAAGGACGACGATCCTCCAAAACGATGGGTGAATCTGGCCCAGGGTAACATTGTATTTTTTCCACAAAGCAATTATTACAGGGTCTAAGGGCTAAACGTAAAGGGTTAGTGTAAACACTTAGATACCCCTCTACATATGTCTTGATCGATTTCTCAGGAGAGAGAACAAACACGTCCTTATTTACCCACTTGCACTCCTCTTTAACCTTATCGAGGAGGCCTTCGGTGATGGTACACATGTACTTTGACATCAGTTCGCACCGGCCCTTAACCGAAGAGGTCTTTTCTATCTTGAAATCGGCAATCGTCGAGCACCCCGTCGGAACATATTCCTCAGGGTTGGACTCCATTGCAGCTGCATTACGGAGCCTCCTTTTGGGGCACAATTTTGGATGTCTTTGCCATTTGTGAAAGGTAGAAAGTGAAGAAATTGACTAAAATTCGGGAAAATTGGGTATGAGAAGTGAGAAGCAAGAATTCGTTGAGAGAAAAAGCAGAGAAGGTGATGGTTGTAAAGGCTTGAATGAAGAAAGAATCGAAGTTTTATAGGTTGAAGGCGACGGTTCAGAGTCGCCTAGTGACCGACAAGCGCCTGACAAGCATTTAATGCCTTGGTTATTAAATTAATGGGATGTTTTGTTGCTTACATCATGATCGAGGTAGTCAGTGATGTCATCGGTCGAAAAGATGAAGCTCGAGAATTCATGTCGTTTCTCATCATCTTATTTATGAGAAACGAGGGGACTATCTGTATACGGTCAAAGCCGTGCTCGCCCGATTTTGTATGGTTAATCGAGACCAGGATGGTAGGCCAAGGTTCGGTCCATACTATATTAGATCGTAACATGAAGATATATTACCAAGCTCGTAATTCGAGGACCAATAGAGATAGAGACCAGTCGAGACCGTACGGGATAGGCATCGAGCGAGACCGAAGAAAGCCTACTGAGTCGAGTAACGGAAAGCAGAGATATCCGTGATTGGGCAAGGATCGTGGCGGAAATCTCGGCACATATCAAATCAAGACCGGTTATTTAGCCAATCATGTGATTTTCTTATGTATTTAGAATTATACCATAAGTATAATTCCCCTACTATATAAAGGGGGTTCAATCATTTTGTAACCATCATATTCACGCATAACGAAATAACATATAACATTTTCTCTTTTAAGCATTCTTACTCTGTTGTTCAATTCATACTTCTCAATAATAGACTTAGTTGATTCGAGGGAGATCTAGCTCTAGAGCCAAAGCTGCGTATTACATTGGGTTGCTTTATTTTACAATTAATATCTAATATCAGTTTTTATATTTCTCAATTTATACCAAGTGAAATCACGTATCCTTAAAATCACTTATAAATTTAATTGTTATCCAATTTTAAGGGTAAATATATAAGTATATATTATTATTGTTGTATATAAATATAAATTTGTTTTCCCGTGATATTTATCTATTACTAGTACCAACTAGTAAAATGGACTAAATCAATTAGATCTTTTTTTAAAAGATAAAAAGTATAATGCCATAATTGGGAAAGTGTTGGTTTGTTAATTCTCAAACTAGCCATTCATGTCACATATATCTTTCATTCTCTTTACTACTCACACACATAAAAAGGAAAAAGGTAAAGCATAATTCCTTAAATACCTTCAGCCTTGTTCTGCAAGTAGTCCTTTCCTTTTGCTGGACTAAGGGGTCGTTGGTAGGAAAGAAGTAATCTCATGATTAATTTTTTTAGAATTAATTATTTTGGAATTAGTTTCTTTTATTTTATGGGTTTAAAAAATACTATAATCACGGGATAACTAATTCCGATATTAATTATACCATAATTTTTTTCCAACCAAACATGAAATAAACACTTCTTAAATTTAATTACGAGATTAATTATTCCTTATCCTCGTACCAAAAGAGCCCTAAGAGTGCTATATGAGTATTGTACTACATGGTTTTACGTTTGCACATTAATATTGCAATTGGCAAGTGGCAAATCATTCAATTTGCTAATTTTATGTAAGCATAGGCTTGTTTTAGAGAACAAAACAATTGTCTTTAGAAAATAATTCTTGATACTATAATAACTAACTTTATCAATATTTGCTTAAAAACAATACTTAACTTTATCAATATATGTCTCTAATTAAACAGTTTGTGGTCCAAAAGTCATAAATCAAATCACACTATAAATTATGCATCAAAATGTTAGTGACAGAGGTGTTCATAAAAACCCAAAAAATTGAATCACAACAACTGAACCAAACCGCTAAAAAAATCCAGTACTTTTTAGGTTTGGTTTGATTTTGGCCTTGAAATTAAACGATCAAATTTGGTTTGATTTTGGTTTTAATAAAAAAATACTCGAAAAATCAAACCAAACCGACTACAAAAATAACTATTTAAATTTATTATTACACCTATATATATGTATATTTTTATATAAAGCTTATAATATTTTATGTTACATATTAGTTGTTTTTATTTTTACTCTATTTCTTTGCTATTTTAGTAGTCTAATTCTTTGCCTTTACTTTCTAGTTTGATTGGAGTTTTCTTTTGCTAAGTACAAGAATTTATTTCATGTTAAAAATAATTAATTTTTAATTGAGTACTTAACTTATTTTATCACTATTTAATTCAATTATCATCAATATATCTTGGTAATTGATAAATTTCTCAAAGAGCAATTGGTTTGATAGTGTTGCGTTGAAAATGTAGTTGCCGAATTATGTGTGTTGGTAGTGTATGTCTCATATTAAAAAAAAAATCGATCAAAAAACTGAAAAATCGAAAAACCAAACAAAAACTGAATCGATAAAAAACTAACTTAATTTGTTTAGTTTAGTTCTAATATTTGAAAAATCGGCTTACTTGATTTGGTTTATTTCTAGGGAAAAACCGATTCAAACCGAACCATGAACACCCTTAGTTAGTGATGTTTTTGTATGCTATTCAATCGGACATTCTTTATTCGTATAATATATGAAAAAACTTTATCAAATTAATGTAAAAAGAAATTCTTACTTAATTCATTAAATATTACGTGAAATTTAAATTGATAAACAATTCTCTTACATATGTGAGAGTGAGGAGATAACACGCGCCTGATAGAATAATCGAGCTGCACATAAGCTGGATCAAACACAACTATTATTAAAAAATATTGCACTATATGCTTAAACGCTTGTACCTATTGGTAGGTATTAGAATTTAGCATCCTAAATATCAAATTTCTCTCTCATCCCTTCCTTTTGCTCTCTCTAAAATATCAAATGTTAATACAAATTATATATCACTAATCACCTTACTCCATACATACAAACAAAGATAAAGGAAAAGAAAAGGAAAAGAGAAGAATTACCTCTCATATTTTTCCCCTGAGGAAATTTTGCTTTTTTTCCTCTCTTTCTCTCTCTACAATACCCACATCTCTCTCTTTCTCTCTCTAAAAAAAGCTATCAAAATTCATCAAAATAAACGACGCCGGTAAATCCGATTCACCTTCTTCTTCTTCTTCTTCTTCTTCGTCGTTTCGATTTTAATCGATTGTGTTAAACTTAACCTTAGGCGCAAATTAGAATAACATCCCTTTAACACATTCAAAAAAATTCCACTAAAACGTCGCCGTAACACCTTCAACCTTTTTCCGCCGCCGGCGAGCTCTCGTTTACCGGTAACTTAAGTTTCCGTTGAGAGTCCGATTACTGTACCTTTTTTCAAAACGACTCCGTATTGTATTTGCGCTTTTACTGCTTTTTATATACTCAGTTTGAGCTTTTAAATCAATTCATGCTAGAAGTGTATGTGTTCTGAATAGTATTGTTTTGGTTGATGGATTGGAGCGGAATTAGGGTTTTGTGGGTCGTAGATTTAGTTTTTTGGGCTTGTTTTAGGGCTAGTAAAATGGATTAGGGATGTTTTGTATCGATTTTGTTTGGGCTTCACTGAGTAGTAACCGATCCATTGTTTTTAGTGTAAACCACTGTGTTTTGTGTTTTCATTGACTTTTAGGACGTTATGGATCATTTTTTGGTGATTTTAAGCAATTGAGTATTTGAACTTGAATTCACAGCGCTCTTATTTCTTCTCAAAATGAATTTTAGTTTATTTTACTATATCGTGTAGTGATTTTAATTCACTTGCGTCGAAAAATGTGACAAATATTGATTAGTCTTTTGCATTTACTTTTTCTGCTTCAGAGGTTTTTTGGAGGGAAGAGAAGTGGATCTTCAAAGAGTTACCTTTTTGGGAAAATAAGAGCAAACTGAAATTTTAATGTGAAGCAAGGGTATGGCTTTTTATAGGAATTATTCGAATGAAACGGTTACATTGGATGAGAAAAACCAGGGGGAACAGAGTATGCATGGTGTACATCAGGATGTAGGAAATGAGGAAGTGGAAGGTATTTTGAGTGAAAATGATGATAATGGTCAGTTACAAGATGAAGTTGGTGTAGAAGTGGAAGCGACAGTAGGGGATCAGGTGCCGCCTGGTAGAAGAGTTGATCTGGCTGGGAAATGGGGTTCTGGGTTTTGGAAGGATTGTCAACCGATTGGCCCCTCTGGTAGGTCAGGTTCTGAAGAGGAATCGAAGAGCGGATCAGAATATAAGAATGAGGAAGAATCAGATGAGGTATCTGATGGTAGGGAAGATCAGCTAGAGTCGGAAGATGAAGGAAGGCAGAAAGAAATGGGGAAGAGTCGAAGTGTCCCTGCGGATGAGATGTTATCTGATGAATATTATGAACAAGATGGTGATGATCAGAGTGACTCGTTACATTACAGAGCTGCTAATCCTTCAAGCGGGTATAGTTCAAAGCCGCAGTCAAGGTCTATTGCCGCCAGCAAGTATGCAAGTCGGAAGTCAAAAGCTTCAAAAGATCAGTACGACGGCGAGTATGCTGATTACGATGATGATGATAGTGAAGATGGTAAATTCTATTATTTTGAGCATCTGTATCATCTCCTAACATACTCAGTCTTATATGTGCGATGAGTGAATGATGAATTTTCTAGATAGAACGAGATGGGAATAGCGTAGTTTGCAATTCTTTCATCTTCCGTAATGAATTGTTAATGTGATTGGGGAAAAGGGGGAAAATTAGAATAAAACTAAATGATTACCCATTTAGTAGACCGGCTCTTTCAACCTCTTCTCGTTTCTTGCTAGTGTGTGGTCAAGAAGTTGTTATTGGAATACAATTGCGAGCTTCACAGTTGACTTTCACCATTACCTTTTTGTTGATTGTTTTCCTACTATTTGCAGAAGATGATCCCGATGATCCTGACTATGGTAGCGCAGGTCGTGGAAGGGGCATTAAGGTGTGTTCTTATGCATAGTGTTGTTCATAATTCATATGCTATTACTGATGCGACGTGGTGAATGTTATGATTTTTCCATAGTAGTTGCCAGCATTTGACATACCTTTTAGCATGTCCACTTTTTGAATATTTTGCAGTAGGAAAATTTTGGTTTTTATCTTTCATGTAGTTTTTTTGTTTTGTTTTGTTTTTAGCTAATATACCACTAGGCATGTTGCCTAGCGGTTACTATATAACACAATCCATAAACAGGGATCCAATGTTTACAACATTCATGTAGTGTTTGTTGCCTATTATCCGTTTTTTTTGGTTGCTGAAATGGACCTATTATCCGAATTATAATATTTGAAAATTCCTGTGCGTAGTCATGTGTATAATGTATCTGATATATTGATAGGGTGAAATTGTTAGTAGAATTCCATTGGGTAGTATGATCTAAATTAGGGTTCTGTACGCTTTGTATTGCATGGAAATGGAGATGGAGGTACTGAAGATTTGAGATGTTTTTAGATGAAAATTAAGCTAATTGATATGCAGCAAAATTTTGTAGCAATAAGGTCCTTGTCAGTTGCTATGGCAACAAGTATAGTTGCAGTGATAGTACTTGTCATTCACAATATATGTAAGGACCAAGTAGTATCATATTACAATATATGTGAGGACTAAGTAGTATCATACGGGATGATTAATTAGGAGAGTTGGAGCATGTTAAAATAGCACACTTGATTCTGATGGTTGTTTTCCATGCCGTAACTCCCTAGTTTGGTCTTTTCATATGAAACTGCAAAAGTTAAGATTTATCATCCTGTTGAATCTGATGTTAAGAGAAATTAGAGCCTTTTGCGGAGATGTTAACTTGAGATTTGGGACTCGATAAAAAGAAAATGCACCGACAGTAATCTATTAATTTCACCTAGATTTGCTAGGTAAGCTCGTACCTTAGGGTGAATGTTAGGTCTTTTTTACTCGAAAAGAGCCGAAAACAGTATCTTGTGCTATATCTAGTACTTGTCCAGTAATCATTTATGTTTCTATGACCCTTAACCGTACCTGAGAGGAGTAAAACCAGAATCATTTTAAGTTTTCTTCTACTCCCTCTGCTTCAAAAAGATTGGCACTATTTCCTTGTTAGTCTGTTCCAAAAAGATTGGTACCTTTCAATATTTCCTTAATAGGAAGCATTTATAGCCACACAAATGTTATGACAATTTCAGACCACAAGTTCAAAAGCTTTATAGCCACAGAAATGCTATAGCTTATTTAAGACCACATATCTCTGAAGTCTTCCATGCTTTATTAAAGTTTGTGCCAAGTCAAACTAAGACAATCTTTTTGAAACGAAGGGAATATTTTTTTTGAAACGGTTGTGTCTAGGGCAATCTAGCGCACTTTGACTATTTCACCCGGTACCTGCTACCTCCCACCAACACCAGTACCGGTGACTCTGCCCTCCAAGGCTTAGGTAGAGGAAAAGAAATGCGGTCTCCATTAGTTTTCACCCACTTCATTGACCAATAGTCCACACCCTTCAGTGCTAAAGTTTCTACTTGTTATTACTTTCATTTAACTTGATTATTGAATCCTGCAATCTAATTAGTTATATTTAGTGTTGTTGGTTATTATCCTTTGAGAAGTCAAGATAGTGAGTCGACTGTGGTATATTGGGAAGATATGGAAGGATAGTAAATCCCTGTAGTTGTTCTTGGAAAAGTTGCTTAAATGGTGAAGAGGACTTTCTTCCCAGTCTTTGCATAAGTAGGAGCTATATGTAAGTTGTAACAATAATGTCACTTATGTGAGCTGTATTAAACACCACCCTTATGTGAGTTGTGTGGTCTTTTGGGGAGATTTTCTTGCTTATTTGATGCTTCATGCAGCCTTTCATTCATATTGATTTTTTTTTGATAAGGTAAATTGTATTAATCAAAAGGGAGAGAACTCCCGTATATAGGAAGTATACCAAAAAGTAGAGTCATCAGAACATGATTCTCTACAAAAGACGCCCAATCTTCTATACAAGTAGGGGCTATATGAGTGCACCAAAAAGCGATCAAAGATAAAAGACTATTCTTAAGATGTGAAAAAGGAGGCTCAATCCCCTCAAAAGCTCTCCTATTTCTCTCCTCCTCAAACTATCCACATGAGAGCTAACGGGGAGAACTTCCACGCCTTTTGCTTTCTTCTTCTATGGAAACCGGCCCAACAATATAACATTTCCTTTACAGTGCTTGGCATCACCCATTGAACACCAAAAAGGTTCAGGATTGCCCTCCACAAAGCCGAGGACACAGGGCAATGCAACAAAAGATGATCAACTTCTTCCCCTGAGCTTTTACACATGTAGCACCAACTAACAAGTGTAATTCCTCTCTTTCGCAGATTCTCAGCAGTCAAAATCACTCCCCTCGCCGCTAGCCATGCAAAAAAGCACACCTTTGTGGGCGCCTTAGGAATCCAAATCGAAGAGTATGGAAAAGAGGCCTCCTCTCTCACCAACATACTCCGGTAAAAGGACTTTACTGTGAACAAGCCATCGCCACGTAAACCCCATGTCCAAGAATCACAAGAGGACTGGGCCTGTCTTGCCCATATAGCAGTGTCAATAAATCTTGGAGCTCCGCAATCTCCTAATCTTGCATGTTCCTTCTGAATGAGAGGTCCCATACTACTCCCCCTTCATGCTTCTTGCGAATCTGTTGGACCATCAATTCCTTTTGGTTTGAAATTCTGAAAATGTGGGGGAAGGAGACCCTCAGAGTATCCTCTCCACACCACCTATGATTCCAAAAGCTGATTCTCCTTCCATCTCCCACCCTGTAAGTGATGTTACCACTGAAGGATTCCCAATTCTTCATGATGCTCCTCCACATGCCACACCCGAAAGGTGTTGTGATTGCCTTGGTCCTCCAATCCCCTCCCGTGGAATCATACTTTTCTATTATGACCTCCCTCCATAGAGCATGCTCTTCCATCCCGAATCTCCACAGCCACTTCCCCAACAAAGCTCTGTTGAATACCCTAAGATCTTTTACTCCAAGTCCACCCCACTTCTTTGGTGACTGTCTGCCAATTTACTAGATGAAACTTTCTAGTTCCATCCGCCGCATCCCAAAGAAGATTCCTTTGAAGCCGCTCCAATTTTTCTATGATGCTCACAGGAGCTTGCAACAACGACAAGTAATAGGTGGGCATACTCGATAAAGTGCTTTTAATAAGCACTTCCTTACCGCCTTTTGACAAGTACCGTTCCATATATATTTTTATCACACATTTTATATGTTGCTCCTTATTCTTGTCCCTTCTAACTAGTATTTTTTGGGGTTACAAAACCAACTTTTTTCATATCTAGCCGTCTTTAGAGTGTGAAGCCAGAAAGAGTGACAAGGCCCTAGATTGGTTAAAGCGTGAATGAAAGCGCTCGCACTTTAAAAAAAAAAAAACCAAAATAAACCTTAGAGCACATGAAGAAAAATAGTGAGAAGAAGAAAAAATAAATAAATAAATTCAATTAAATTAACAAACTGAAAAAAAGAAATAGAATAATTTAAAAATTCAATTAAATTAACAAAGTGAAAAAAACAGTAGAGCTCTATGGTATATTGGGAAGATCCGGAAGGATAGTAAATACCTGTAGTTGTTCTTGGAAAAGTTGCTAAAATGGTAAAGAGGACTTTCTTCCCAGTCTTTGCATAAGTAGGAGTTATATGTAAGTTGTAACCATAATATCACTTATGTGGGCTGTGTTAAACACCACCCTTTACTTCTAATAACATTTTTGAAGAATCGTGACGTGAGTTGTGTGGTCTTTTGGGGAGATTTTCTTGCTTATTTGATGCTTCATGCAGCCTTCCATTCATATTGATTTTTATCACACATTTATACATTACTCCTTATTCTTGTTCCTTCTAACTAGTATTTTTTGGGGTTAACAAACCAACTTTTTTCATATCTAGCAGTCTTTAGAGTGCGAAGCGAGAAAAAGTGACAAGGCCCTAGATTGGTTAAAGCGTGAATCAAAGCGCTCGCACATTTAAAAAAAAAAACCAAAATAAACCTTAGGGCACATGAAGAAAAATAGCGAGAAGAAGAAAAATAAATAAATAGATTCAATTAAATTAACAAACTGAAAAAAAGAAATAGAATAATTTAAAAATTCAATTAAATTAATAAAGTGAAAAAAAAGTAGAGCACCTGAAAAAAAACAGAGTGAAGAAAACAAATAAATAAATTCAATTAAATTAATAAACTAAAAAAAAGAAAGAATAAGTAAAATTTAAATTAAATTAACAAAGTAAAACAAAAAGACAAACAAGTTAATAAAATAAAAGCTGAAGAAGCGAAAGAGTAAGAGAAGAAGAAAAGAAAAAAATCGTAGCAACAACGATATCACACACTGAGAAATGAAGAAGAGACAAGGAGAAGGAGAAGGAGAAGAAGAAGAAGAGAGAAGAAGAAGAAAAAGAAAGAAGCCATACCTAGAGCTTGATGAAGAAGAGCACTAGAAAGTCCCTACCCTAGTCGTAACTTGCAAAAGAAATCGCACCAAGGTTGAGAAATATTATGATAGAGGTCTGTTATTTCTTTTTCTTTTTAAAAAACTAAACAATCCACCTTTTTAAAATAAAAAATAAGAAGTGCACGCCTCCCTTGCTTCAGTCGCTGCACACGATTCACGCTTAAGCGGAAAAGCTCTTGCTTCATTAAAGCCGCTTAGCCTCAGTCAGCTGAAGCGGACTACCCATTGCTTCACTTCCCTTCTTGCTTTTAGCGATGAAGCGCTTGCATTCCCCAATGTGATATCTAGGGAACTATTAGCAACTAATTAACTGCGCTGCATCATGATCTATGAGGACCCTAGCTGTGTTCAATTTGTAACTAATAAGGTTCAGGCACAAATTGGAAGGGGGTGGAAGTTGAATTAAGAAGGGAAAAAAACAGATAGGAGAAAGTAGATCTATGTTGTTCCTCTATGTAACTTAAATTGTTCCGTTCTTTGAATCCGCAGCTTGTTGATAAACAATAGATGGCTGGACTAGCTCCTTGTATACACTGTACACACTGTATGTGGTCATTAAAAGAAAAAGTGTTATTTCTGAAGTGACATCTTGGATGATATTTTTAGGAAAGTCTTTAGCATTTGGGTCTCCTTAGGTTCTCAAGTAGAATCAATGATTATTTTATAATCCTTGGATTGTAATAATAGCTTTTTTGGTTGGTAAATGAAAACAAGTATTTGTAATACCGTGCTAGCCATTTCAATAAAAATTTCGTACTTGTTGAAACATTTACCTTGTAATCAAGTCTGTTTAAGCAAACTCTGGACCAAGCTATTGAAAAGCTATAAGTTCTTTAGATTCTTTTCGTAAAGTGCTATTTATTAAACAAAAGTACCTTAAGGATGTGCTGGAAGTTACAAACACTTTCGATTTTTTTTGTTTGATAAAGTAATAATTTCATTAAAGAAAGGGCATAAATGTGCCGTATACAAGAAATATACCAGAAAATAGAAAACCTTACGATTTTCGGTTCTTTATATGCGGTGGAATGAACTGTATATTGGGATTGTTCTCTTAGCAGCTGATTAAAAAGAATTTTATTGTTCTCTAAGCTCAGCTAGTACAGAAATGTTTCTCACTTTTCATTTGTTCAGTTTCTTGTCACCTTGCTGTAAGTTGGGAGTCAAGTGACAAAGTGATTTTGTTTCCCTGTTTTTTTTTTTTTTTGGAAATTTTTCTGTCACACAAAATATATTATTGGACTCGTCAAATCACCTGGTAATTTGCTTTTACCCCTGCAGGAAAAGGATGAAGACTGGGAGGGTGGAGAGTCTGATGAGTTAAACAGTGATGATGATGATGTGGGCGTCTCCGATGAAGATGAAGAATATTACAGAAAACCTCAGGGCAAGCAAAAGAATAGGGGTGGGCATAGTGTAAAATCTACCAGAGAAATTAGGTCTCTTGCTACATCTGCTCGACGAAAAAGGGGTAGAACATCATATGAAGAGGAAGAATCATCAGAACATGATTCTGAAAATGAGAGTGATGAGGATTTTGGAAGTAAACCTAGAAGAGTTGCAAATCTCCGCCCGAAAAATGGTGGTAGATCTACTGCAGCAAGTGTATCTGGGAGGAATAATGAACTCCGAACTTCGAGTCGTCGATCGATACGGAAAGTATCATATGCTGAGAGTGACGAAAGTGAAGAAATTGATGAGAGCAAGAAAAAGAAGAGCCAAAAGGTGTTATCATGAGTCCCATGCATAATATGTTTTTCTGTGTATCTGCTCTTTGCACTTCTTCTGCTGGATGTCTTTTATAGCTTGAATCTTATTTTTTTCTTCCTTTTTACGGAAATTTCTTTATGTGCCATCTACATCAATGATCGTTTCCACTGGACAATGTATGTGCCATTTGCCCTTTGTACAAAAGGCATGTGCCTGGTGAAATTGCTTTAAATTTTCATCAAAAGAAAAAAAAGTACCTTCTTGATGGTTGCAGATTTGCATTTCAGTATTTATATTCTGTTAGCTCCTGAGCATAGCCTAGCATATTTGTACTGGAGCTAACTGTATTGTTTTGTAATCGCTTGTGTATCTGTTAGCGTCTTCTTGATGCCGTTAATGAAATGAAACCTCTTACTTCGTCAAGAAAAAGTGCCTGGTTCATAGTGGTTGAGAGAGTCCTCTTCATGCCACTAGGTCAAGAGTTCTAGGCTGGTACGCTGCCGACCTAAAAAAGAAGTGCCTGGTGAAATTGCTAGTGCTTTGTGTATTTGTCCTTTAATATGTTTGCTTATTATATTACATCAGCAAGCGTTTTCATTGCCTTTTTGTCTTTTCTAGCCTTGATTGATAATGTTTAACTAAATTATTTCCTGCAACAGGAAGAAATTGAAGAGGAAGATGGTGACTCTATTGAGAAAGTCCTGTGGCATCAGCCAAAGGGCATGGCTGAAGAAGCTAGGAGGAATAACAGATCAGCTGATCCTATGTTGTTAAGTCATTTGTATGACTCTGAACCAGATTGGAATGGGATGGAGTTCTTAATAAAATGGAAAGGCCAGTCTCATTTGCATTGTCAATGGAAGTCGTTTGTTGAGCTACAAAATGTAAACTTTTCCAGATCTGCAATTGACTTATGTTGCTGCATTTCTTATGATTGGCTACATATTCTGTTTCGATAGCATCATATTAAAGTGATTAATTTCAGTTTCATCTTATCTTTTTCGTGCTCGTGCAGCTTAGTGGGTTTAAGAAGGTTTTGAATTACACCAAAAGGGTCATGGAGGATGTGAAGTATCGGAAGACTGTATCCCGTGAGGAGGTGAGTGAGAATTTTATAAACTATTTCTCAGAATCTTTGAGATAAATATTTCTTTATGTTGTAGAAAGGACTTGACCTGCATGGGTTATTTTAATTTCTCAAGTGTCTGTAGTTGTTTAGTGGAAATATTTTTAACCCAAGTTTTATCGTAAGGGAATGGAGTTATATTAAGATTCGACTTCTGAACGATTTTTGCATGGTTCTCGGCTTTTCAACTAATGTGAAATGAGAAGCTGACTAAACTTGTTAGAACATTTAAAATTTCTGGTACACGAGAAAGAGGAATCACTGGTTTACTCATGGAGCCATATGTTTTGGTTCTCTTTTAATTTTAATTTTTGGTTTGGGTTTTTTGGGGGGGGGGGGGTAAAGAAGTCACATATTTTCCTCTTAAAATAAAGCAACTCAATGCACTATTGGGACTTTGGGAAATTGAAAATTATTTGGGTCCACAGTGATACTAGAATCTTAGCTGCTGGACTCTCTCTTTCTGTCTCTCTCACACACACATTTATTTTTTGCCATGGGAGAATTTAAAGATCAGATATCTTTTCGTATCTTTGGCAAACCCAAAGTGGAATTTGAGTGTTCACTTGAAAGGAATATCTTCTATTACTCTGCTTCATTCGTGAAGATTTATTTCATCCTTGCTATAAGTAGTGATTAGTACGAGTGGACTATTTCATTCTTGCTATAAGATTTATTTCATCCTTCCATAACTGTTGACGGAGCTCCTTGCAGTACTGTATAGGTGTTTTCTCTAAACACTCCCATCCCCCAAAGTTTGGCTTGCTTCAAAGAGATTTAACTGGATCTGAAAATATTTGATTCTAATGGAAGTAATTACATTCGTCCATCAACTGCGGGAGGATACAGAGAGAAACAACTGCTGCTTTATTGCTGTTGATATTTTATAGTTAGATGCAGGATTTGTTTTACTTATTTACAGCATCCTCTCTTATGGCCCATTTTTCCGTTGTCCATTAGATCGAGGTAAATGATGTGAGCAAGGAAATGGACTTGGATATCATCAAACAGAACAGTCAGGTTTGTTGTTTCTGGAGACCTCTGTCGCCTCAATGCACAGTTCACACAGCTCTTAATGTTTATTTTGGTCAATTCATCCTTAGGTTGAGAGAGTTATCGCAGACAGAATCAGCAAAGATGGTTATGGTAACGTGGTGCCGGAGTATTTAGTTAAATGGAAAGGGCTATCTTATGCCGAAGCAACTTGGTGAGCAGATTTTTTGTGCACTTGTGTCATTCTATTTGTTCTTTTGACCTGCCTGTTGATTTGTTCATGGGCAATGTTTCTTGAGGTCTACCTGGAGAAGAATGGTTTATTAACTGTGTGTACTTCTGTCTTTTCTCACCTCACCCTGCCTTGGATTGTTTGTTATTTGTTTTATCTGCAGAATATATTATGTTTTAGTTTTAGCTGTATAAACTGCAAGTGCTTAGTGGGTCTCCTTCATGTTATCTCAGGGAGAAGGATGTTAATATTGCTTTTGCTCAAGATGCCATCGATGAGTACAAGGTAGCAATTCGGTAGCATATGCTTTATGGTTATGTTATATCACTCTTTTATCACTCTCCTGTTTTGCAGCATTACTGATTAGTTCCTTCATTTCCTCAAGTAATGCTGTAATGCGTAGATATGATTAATATATATCATCATATATAGTTTACTGTTAGCGTATAGTGTGAAACCAATGATTGAACATATTTGGATACCTATTGTTTCTGGAAGTGTTTGAGAAACTTGAGCATGCAGTATTTGCTGCTTTAAATTATCTGTTGAATGAAATCAGCAAGTCACCAATTTTATTTATGTAGAAAATCACATAGGAAAGTTTGGTCTCCCAATAACAGGTAAGATACTTTTATATTCTGATAAGTGACCAGTTAGATTGTCTTTGTTAGAGTACCCATATTGGTTAAGTGAATGGGCTGTTGACCTGTTGTCGCCTTATACAGCCTTGGGAACTCCTTACCTCATGAGCTAACTTTTGGTTGAGTTGGACCGTTCATTTCTTTTCATGATATATCATATAAGAGACACCCATTTTTCTACTTGTGTTTTCCATTGTTGGACCCCCCATGTTATGTTATCCACATTTTAGATGCAGTTTTGGAGTACAGCAAGGTGGTGGTGGGTGTGTGGGTGTATGTGTTAGAGCATTCCACATAGGTTGAAGCTGTAGTTTCTTTTTGGTCTTGGACAATTCTCACCTCTTGATCTAGCTTTTAAGATTGGGTTAGGCCAAGGTTCCCTTTCTTATCATGGTATTTTGAGTCAAACCCATCCCTTTTCTTGGTTTATTCAATATTGTGTCCTCAGGTCATACTGTCCAGCTCCAGACGTCTAGCTAGGTCATAAGGAGGGGGGGGGGGGAGGGTTAAGAGTGTGCCACATCAGTTGAGGAAAGGGCTATTGTCTCCTTATGGCTTTGGACAATTCTTACCGCATGAGGTCCATTTTCTTCACCATCTCGTTGATTTACTAAATTACAGTTTAATCTTGGCATCCTGAGAACTGATATCGGGATCTTGTTTTCTCTAACTGTGATCGAAATTGGGGTGTAGGAATAGAAGTCTTCTGTAAGGAAGCTGGTATTGTACTTCTTTTCTGTTTGCATCCTATCCTTGATAGTATGTTACTTCCAAACTTTTGTTCTTCCACCACATTTTCTTATAATTAACTAAAAGCTGCCGGTCATATTCATTTTTCCTTTTCTAGATAAGTCAATTTAGTGCCTTCATGTTATATCTGCCTTTTAATGGTTATTTATTGTCATGGTTTCTTTGTTATCTTTTATATGTATTTGAGTAGTTTGTTTTGGTCATGGTGAGAGTACTTCCTTCTTCTATGTTTTAAATTCAATATTTTTAACCGTTATACAAATTGCAGGCTCGTGAGGCTGCCGCTATGGTACAAGGGAAATCAGTGGATTTCCAGCGGAAAAAGAGCAGAGGTGTTTACTTCTTTTCTTTTTTCATCTGTCTAACCTCCTCTTAATCTGTCATTAACATCAACCGTATCCAATTTCAACTCGTCATTCCATTTCTATTATCTCTTTCTTTGTTGTCTCGAGTCTCGGATAAATTCTTAAAGGCGAAATTTAAACAGGCCTCTCCTACCTCATCTGTATTCTTTACAATATAGTTCATTGTGTTCCTTGTTACCTGTTGAATGTCGATGTCATTGTCAATTTAAAACCGATACCTTATTAGGAAGTTTGAGGAAGCTTGAAGAGCAGCCTGAATGGTTAAAGGGTGGAAAACTCCGAGATTATCAGCTTGAAGGCTTGAATTTTCTGGTTAACAGGTAATGAAGTTGGCTCTGCGTTATGGTTAAATATGGATGCAATATGTTTCCTGCCCACTAGTTTTGGCCTCCTGATATATCTTTTTCACAGCACAGTTGGAGGAATGATACTAATGTTATATTAGCTGATGAAATGGGTCTGGGTAAAACTGTTCAGTCAGTTTCAATGCTCGGTTTTCTACAGGTGCTGGCTTCTCTATGTTTTATCCTCTACAAAATATTGCTACGTCTTTGGTAAACATGGTCGTTATATTGTCCCTGCAGAATGCTCAGCAAATTCATGGACCATTTCTGGTTGTTGTCCCATTATCAACTCTCTCCAATTGGGCAAAGGAGTTTAGGAAATGGCTGCCTGATGTGAATGTGATTGTCTATGTTGGAGCACGTGCAAGCCGTGAGGTAAGTATGGGTTATACAGCAAGCACACTGTATTTTGTTTTATTAGGTAATTATCTAGTTACATAGCTGTTAACTTTAATGGCTCTACGGAAATGATATCTGTATTCTTTTTCCAGGAATGTTATTTGATGATGTTCAAGCATATTTTGCGTGTTTTACTACCACCACTCTCTGTTCATCCTTAGTTTACATGTCTGTACGTCCTTATTTTACTTGATATGCTGTCTGCGGCAATCACATGGCCTTTTTTTGTTGGGTGTGATGTATGCTTCCTACAGAAGGATATGGATTCTTTTTTCGATGTAATTTGTATTTTATTTAGATGATGGAACAAGTCCTGACATACGAGCTAGATGCTAAAGGTTGATGATCTTATACTAGCTCGACTCTCTACCAAGTGCATGCAGTAGCAAACATCTTGTCTGTGCTCCTTGAATTATCTCTTAGGTTGGTGATTGAGTATTTTTGCATAAACCCCCTTTTTATATGGTAATGTAAAATTCATTAGAAGTCCGTACCAAGAAGGTACAAAAAAAGTAAAATAAAGCAGGGGAATTGCAGGTTACTACGGATTACAGGACCTATAAATTGTTTACCGTCTATCATATGAAACTTACACTACACGCATAAGTTCTGTTGACATATATGCTTAACAAAAGAAGTGTGATCTATCTTTCCCTCAAAACATCTTTTCTTTCTTTCCATCCAAACCGTCCACAGAATGCAAAGATGGCCACTCTTTCATAGCATCTTCCATCTTTTATCAACCCTCTGACCCTTTCAACTCTGTAGTAAACTCTTAACGTCTCCTGGGATGGCCCAAATTACTCCAAACTCCAAAGAGGTAAAAAAACAAAGACCAGATGAGCCAGACTTGGTGACTGTGGAGAAATAACTGACAATTTCATTCCTAAGGGCCTTCACAGAAAAAACATCTACTGCAAAGGGGTAATGCTCTTCTTTTGGAGTTTGTCCTGCATCAAACAAGCATTCCTAGCTGCAACTTACCCAAAACAGGACACTTTACAAGGAGCTCGTGATTTCCGAATAATTTTCCTTGGCCAATCAGCATCCCGGAAACCAGCTTGTTTCTGCAATAGCTTGTTGCAGCTTGAATAACCTTTATTGTTCCGTGTTTCTCTCCAAGAACTATTGTCAGATATCTTGACATTCCTTATTTATGATAACTGACTTAGTGTGCGCTTGATTTGTTCTCATTTTTTATGTGCTGCAATGTGGGAGTATCTTCCGTTTTATATGGTTATCCTGCACCGTGCTTCTTATACTTAATTACTTCTTAGCTTAATTGAATAGATATTACGTTCTGCTGTTGCTCATCAAGATCATATTATTTGATTTGCCTGTGATCTCTGCAGGTCTGTCAACAATATGAATTCTACCATGATAAGAAAGCTGGCAGGACTATCAAATTTGATGCGCTGCTTACCACTTATGAGGTACTCTTGAAGGACAAGGCAGTGCTTTCAAAGATAAGGTGGAATTACCTTATGGTTGATGAAGCACATAGGTTAAAGAATAGTGAGGCTTCTCTTTATACAACGCTTTTGGTATGATAACTTCTCCTAAGTTTCTTTCAAGCAGGTATCTGTCACTTGCATATCTGAGCACTCAAATATTTGCTCTCTTTGCTTTTTGGATTTACTTTGTATCTTTAGGAGTTTAGCACGAAAAACAAGTTGCTCATCACTGGTACTCCATTGCAGAACAGCGTTGAAGAACTATGGTAGGAGCTTTTTCTTCTTATGTTGTATTTCTATATTTGATTTTACTTTGAGGTTTTATTGATTAATTCATTGTGTGGAATATAACTGTTATCTGTGGGCAGTATCTTCTTGTTAATCTGGTTGGGATGTTAATAGAATGGTCTTAAGCAGCAGATATAACAATTTTTTCAGCACAATTATATATGTAATGTAATGTCTGAGCTTTTTTGCGACTCTGATTATGTTTAGAAGTTCTTTATCCAGCTAGAGTTTATTTTCCCTGAAGCACTAGTGTCCAGTACTGCCGTTTTTAATGGTTATTATTATTTGATTGGGTTGGGATAAGCAGAACCAGAACAGCAAGAGGTTGAGAGAATGTGCCTAGCTGAATGGTTTGGAGAAGACCAGGTTGAAATTCGAGTCTGTATTACCTACATTTTTTCAGCAACTACTCCTCTAATATCCATTGATCCATCAAAACTTAGATACTCCCTTGAACTGATCATTACCTGCAGTCTACCACCTAATGACATTAGCATTTAGACACAGTTCTTCATCTTTTTTTGATAACCGAGACAATCCCGAGGGCCAGTGGCATACCTTTCGAAACTCAGTGGATAATGGGCCCGACCCTCTACCCTTCTCCGCTTAAATACCAGGCTTTTGTCTGGTATTTAGACGTGGTTTCTTGCTGCGCTCTTACCACTAGACCGAACACAATTCATCTTTTAAGCATAGTATAAGGGCATCGACTCAAAACTGCCCCTTTCCCCACAATAAAAAGAGAGGAGAGAATGTCAGAAGTGTCAAGTAGCCTCTTAAGACTGATTATGGTATTGCCTCTATGCAATGGGTGTGATAGGCATTAGAGATGCAATGCCGAGACGGTTTCTCAAGTTCCATTCTCCAAGAATGTTTAATTGTTTCCGCTTCAAGTATCTCCAAGGTCATTATTTCACATTCTTTAGCACATCGTTGTCTCACTTGCCGCAGGGTGTACTTGTGTGTTCCTTGTATAAATTAAGATGTTCTTTTAAGCATTTTTAGAAAAAAGCTTTTATATTTGCTCTTTCTTTTTTGAATAAATATTTTCGTTGATGACTACTCAAAATAAACATTCTTTTCTATGTTGATTGGTGGAAGCCCAATCTTGCATTTTCTGTCGAAGAAGTCCTTTTTGCTTTTACCCTATCTGTATAAAGAAATAGTCATCCCTCCCTTTTCCAAAAAAAAACAGAAGGAAGAGGAAAATCCATACAAGCACTTTATTGGCTTGCTTTAGAATTGAATATTGAGGTGGTATGCACTTTATTGGCTTGCTTTAGAATTGAATATTGAGGTGGTATTCTCCTTCTGTCAAGAGTAGCTAATCAATCTACCTTTTTTTTTTTGCTTATTCTGTAACCTCCAACCTGTCTCTTTCTGTTTCTTTTGGTGTAGAACTGCATTCAATCTTCTTGTACTTTGTTGGCTTGCTTTAAAATTGAATACTGAATTGTACTCCCCTTCTATCAGGAGTAACCTCCAACTAGTCTCTTTCTGTTTCTTTGGGTGTAGAAATGCATTCAATTCTTTTCTAGTTAATCTTCCTCACCTGTAACATTTACAGTGTCTTATTCCTGCCTGTTCGTTTTGTCTCTGCATATTGGTTAAAAGAGAATATCCGTTTTTTAACCCCCAAAAAAGAAAAAATGAACGAAACATCTGTCATTTTGTGAATCTTTTGTGAGGTTATATATGCCTTAAGTTGGTTAATGTTTCTATTTGTTCATGACCTTGGCAGGGCCTTACTCCACTTCCTTGATCCTGATAAGTTCAAGAGCAAGGATGATTTTGTTCAGAATTATAAGAATCTTAGTTCGTTTAATGAAATGGAGGTATCTTTAGAAATTTTATTATCCTAGTTGTATTTTCTCTGTTGATGAATTTTGATAGTCTGGTGACCGTTGCATTGGCGTACAACTTTTAAGGGGATATTATGTTGTATTGTAGCTTGCAAATCTTCACAAGGAATTGAGGCCTCACATTCTCAGGAGGGTCATAAAAGATGTGGAGAAGTCACTTCCTCCTAAGATTGAACGAATTCTTAGGGTTGAGATGTCACCGCTTCAGAAACAGTAATGCCTAATGACTTAATTTAAACTTAATTTAAATTGTTATTGTGCCTAGTTTTCCTCGTTCATTCATTTTCAATGTGCTACATTTGGTAGGTATTACAAATGGATCTTGGAACGGAATTTTCATGATTTGAATAAAGGTGTTCGCGGGAATCAGGTTGTTAAAGGAGTCTCATGAATCTTCTATTCCTTCATATGGAATGGTCATTTTCCTTGCTGGATTATCTTAATTCTTCTCTTATATTTTTCTTCAAAGTGTTGTTACTACTTACCTTGTCTGGGATCATTTAAACTGATCATCATGAGTTTACCTGCACAATTTGTAGATAAACAACTGAAACCTTTGATTTCTTGGGTTGTGGTTGATGTGGTCCAAACACCAAATCTTTTTCTTTCGTTTTGTGAGGGAGAATAAATAATAGCATTACCAATATTTAACAAATTTAATCTTCCCAAACTAGAGATTGTGATTTAAATGAGCGGCAGCATGGGATTTCTCCATAGTTTTCATGTGACAGAAATAGGAAGAGAAGTTACATGATCTTCCAGTGAGTTCTACTTATACGTTCGATAATATTTCTGTGACCTATGCATAATGCATACTGAAGTAATTGTCTACATTGCAGATTATTTTCTTGATATGCAACATAAAGAACTACATATTATTTTGCTTATGTTGGCCTTGTGAAATTTTCTAGGTTTCACTTTTAAATATTGTGGTGGAGTTGAAGAAATGTTGCAATCACCCATTTTTATTTGAAAGTGCGGACCATGGGTATGGTGGGGATGCATTTGGCAGCACAAAATTGGAAAGAATTATACTCAGCAGTGGTAAGCTTGTTATACTCGACAAACTGCTGGACAGATTGCATGAGACGAAGCACCGAGTGTTGATATTTTCTCAGGTTGGTAACTCCTTTTCACTAATGGTTTCCTTTAAATCTAGAGAGAGCATTTATCTTATTACTCTTAGGGAGAAGCATAATGTAGCCGTAGGAACTGTTGTAGATGGCATGTTTAAATCTTACCCTAAGTCATGGTGATGTTCACCTGTGCTTTTATCTAGCTGAGTAAGTTCTGTCAATCATCTTCTGATTGCAGATGGTTAGGATGCTGGACATACTGGCAGAATATTTGTCTATCAAAGGGTTCCAATATCAACGGCTTGATGGTAGTACTAAGGCTGAGTTACGTCATCAGGCTATGGACCACTTTAATGCACCTGGTAGTGAAGACTTCTGTTTTCTTCTCTCTACACGAGCTGGTGGATTGGGTATAAATCTTGCAACAGCAGACACAGTTATCATTTTTGATTCTGATTGGAATCCCCAGAATGACTTGCAGGTTCGGACAAATTTGTTATCTATGTGTGTGTTGAATAAAGGTTTACCATGAGCCAAATCAAAAGATGGATTTTGTGAAAAAATTGCCTTGTCTAACATGCTCTTTTATGCTATATCATCTTTGTTTCTCCTAATAGGCAATGAGTAGAGCTCATAGGATAGGGCAGCAAGAAGTTGTCAACATCTACAGATTTGTTACAAGTAAAAGTGTGGAGGAAGATATTCTGGAACGGGCTAAGAAGAAGATGGTATGACAAGATATGTGTGCTTTTGAATGTTTGAAATGCCCTTATTTTTCGATGTTACATAATATGTTGTTGAGAGATCAAGTGTGTCTCGTTAAGTATCTAAACCTTTTCATTTTATATTTATTGGTGGTATGATGATTTTATTGGTCATGTTTTACTTGCAGGTTCTTGACCATCTGGTGATTCAGAAACTGAATGCTGAGGGTAAATTAGAGAAGAAAGAAACCAAGAAAGGAAGTCTCTTTGATAAGGTAAGGATATCAGTGGTATAGTCACAAATATCTGATGACTTAATGTTAACTTTTGTTAGTTATGATATAGACGGAACTCAAAAAATATGGTGAAGATAAAATTAGATTAGCAAGTTGTCTGTTAGAACATATTTGACCTCTTAGATAGTTTATACATTACTGTTTGCCTCGTGTGTTTGTAGAATGAGCTCTCTGCAATCTTGAGGTTTGGGGCTGAGGAACTATTTAAGGAAGACAAGAATGATGAAGAGAGCAAGAAGAGGCTTCTTAGTATGGATATTGATGAAATTCTTGAACGGGCTGAAAAGGTTGAAGAGAAAGCAGCTGAGGCAGAGGAAGGAAATGAGTTGCTGAGTGCTTTCAAGGCAAGTCAAGATTTGCCTTCTGGCAGACAATTTTGCTGTTCCTTTTTTCTGATTCTTCTGTTTGGATTTCTCCTACTTATGTGCCACATCTTTTCTTTTGCTTTTCCTTTCTCTCCTTTTCTTGTTTTTTCTTCCTGCTAAGTTTTGTTTATTTCTCTTAGATTGGAGGTCAGGCCTGCTTGAGACTTCAGCTTATTTTCCTTCTTTGTTCCCTGTATAACCTGTGTTTTCCTACAATTTCTGTATGCAGGTTGCCAATTTCTGTGGTGCTGAAGATGATGCATCTTTTTGGAGTCGGTGGATAAAGCCAGATGCTGTTGGACAAGCTGAAGTATATAATTCTACTTTCATTGGGCTGTGTGCATTTCTGTAGTGGTTCTTATACTGATAATTTTTTTTAATTTTGTGATATTTTCTTTAAACAGGAGTCTTTGGCTCCTCGAGCTGCTCGAAATATAAAGAGTTATGCAGAAGCTAGCCCTCTGGTAGAAACTAATAAAAGAAAGAAGGGTGTTGATGCTCAGGAAAGGTTCCCAAAACGCCGCAAGGGAGATTCTAGCTGCACGCTTCCGGCAATCGATGGTGCTACCGCTCAAGTGAGAGGATGGTCTTACGGGAACTTGCCAAAGAGAGACGCCACTCGTTTTTCCCGTGCGGTAGGGTTCATTAATTATGTGCTTATGTTTATTTTGTCTCTGTTCTACCTGTAAAATGCACTTGTTGGAGTAGATAGTTCCTCTGTTCCTTAAATTGTGTGGTTAAGTTTCTTTTCTTTCCGTCTGTATGTGTTTTCGTTGTGGTAACATCTCGTCTTGATCAATTATTTGATTGTGTAGATATCAGAACCATTAATCTGTTATTTTCATTAATTTAGGTCAAGAAGTTTGGGAATGATAGCCAAATTGGCTTAATATCAGCAGAGGTTGGTGGGGCAGTTGAAGCGGCGCCAACTGATGCTCAAGTTGAGCTTTTTGACTCATTAATTGATGGTTGCAGAGAAGCAGTTAAAGGTGAAGTTGTTGACCCAAAGGTCTGTATATTGGTTCATAATGTACTTTTGAGAATTGAGAAATGACGCTCTTGAGCTGACATTTCGTGTGTTTTCACCTTCAGGGGCCACTTTTAGATTTTTTTGGTGTTCCTGTGAAGGCTGATGAACTACTGGGCCGTGTCGAGGAACTTCAACTCCTAGCAAAGCGTATTTCTCGGTATGAGGATCCCGTCTCACAGTTCCGTGCTTTGTCTTATCTAAAACCTGCAACTTGGTCTAAAGGTTGCGGCTGGAACCAGAGTAAGTTGAAGCTTTTTTGGTTGTTCATCTCTTGTTCTTTCCGTTTTCATTCCCCTTTAAATTTTGGAATATTCTCATGGTCGCCTTAATTCCTTTATATGGTAGAGGACGATGCCAGACTGCTTTTGGGAATTCATTATCATGGATTTGGAAATTGGGAAAAGATACGGTTAGATGAAAAACTGGGCCTCATGAAGAAGATTGCTCCAGTGGAACTTCAACATCATGAGACTTTCTTGCCAAGAGCTCCGCAGTTGAAGGAGAGAGCTTCTCAACTTCTGCAAATGGTATAGAAAACTCACTATTGCTTGTTACTTCCATCTTTTCATTATTATGCATCATTGTTCTTTCTCCTTTTTGGTGTTATGCTCGCTGATGAGCATTTTATACTTTGCTACTGAGACGGATCAGACAAATAGTATTTCTTGCTACTGAGAAGAAGCAATTTATCTAGTCAAAAAAGACATGGAGATGACAGAAAATCCATGAAGATAAATGATCAAATTACAAAATCTTGGTCTTTAGAACTGAGAATGTACTTCATTTTTAGAAGGCTTGTGTAAGTGCCGCATGGAATCACTGATGCATGAGTTAGCAGACTTTTATGGGTCTTAGGGGGACTAATACATTTATCTGCTAACCGTAGTATCTTGAAATTTTCTTGTGTGCTTTTACTGGAAGTACTAATGGCATGTGGAGTTTTGCTGTGTCAATTAATATTTGGAAACAAATTCACCGTGTCCAAAATATTATTAAAGGAATTCAACCTGGATTAGAGAGTGTCTTATTTGGACTGTTAAATTTAATATGCTTCTAGGAGTAAAAAAGTGAAATCATTTGATCAAATTTACAAGGGATCCCTCCCTTCACCGTATCTCATGGGTTAAGCAGTGTAATATATAATATCAGTAGTAACTTCAGTAAAAGTACTACTTTGTGTCAGCTTTTATTAATCAGTAAAGTAAGTGTTTTATTGATGTGAACCAGCAAAGGTGGAGAAAGTACATCCAAAAAGTTACTTTACCGAGAACGGAAAGAACTAAAAATCTGTCATGGCAGAAGGCTCTAAACATACACTATGGCCATGTTATGCCAAAAAGTAAGCAAAAGAAGACATTTGTGCTTAAGATTAATAATAGAGGTAAAGATGGGTGGATCTGCATGGTGCATTTTCATTGTGTAGTTAGGTCTAAAAGGGGAGGCGCTTTCCAATTCCTCCACATTAGCTTCATTGGTCCATTAAAGTTCAATTGTTTGGTTTACATACATTCCTTACCTCTCAAGTTGTAATTTTTTTTGTTATAACCGAGAAATCCTCGAGGGTCAGTGGTGCATAGTTCGAAAATCAGTGAATAATGGGCTGACCACTCTGCCCTTCTTCACTTAATACCAAGCTTTTGTTTCAGCAGAGTTTGAACCCGTGATGTGTGCACAATCACACGTTGCGTTCTTACCACTAGATTAAGGCCCCCTCGGTTCAGCTCCTTCAATTGTACTAAACAGCACAAAGGCAAGGATGAATTCTTCCCCTGGGTACCAAAAAATATTGACCTGCCCCGTTTACCCTTCCCCTTCTCTTGCCCTTAAATAAAATATAGCTATGCGTATCGGTATGTTCTTGTCTCGTTGTGTGCGGAGTCACTGACATAAATTAGTGAACTCATCCACGTGTGTGGACCTTCTTCTGCTTTATATCAGTCATGGCATGATTTCTATCTTTACAATGGTGAACTGTATCAATATCTTGTGACTTGATATGCGCTTCCCCAAGCGCAATGATGCATAGAGTTGCCTCTTCTTGAAATTCCTTGTGTTTATGGTTGTACTTTTCTTCTTCTTAGTTTGTAGATGCTCTTCCAGCTGTAGGATGTGGGAGTTCACTGATCTTTTTGTCTTTGTTCTGTACTGATTTTAAGAACTTTAGCTTTGCAGTTACTTGTATAACTTACTCACCTTAGTCTTGCCACCAGGAAGTTGCTGCTGTTGGTGGGAAGAACATGAATTTAAAAGTGGGCCGAAAAGCTTCCAACAAGCAGAAGGAAAGCCTTCCCAGCATCACAGCACCTCTTGGAAAGGGTAAACAAGGTAAACTAAGCTCATCCGGATTAAATGTTAAAACAGGTAAAGTTAGAGCTTCAAAAGCCCAGAAGGTTGAACCTTTGGTTAAAGAGGAAGGGGAAATGTCAGACAATGATGAAGTTTATGAGCAGTTTAAAGAGGTGAAATGGATGGAGTGGTGCCAAGATGTGATGGCAGATGAGGAAAAGACGCTTAAGCGTCTTCAAAGATTGCAGACTACTAGTGCTGATCTCCCGAAGGACAAGGTTAATTTAATAACATCAGTTCTCTCTCTCTCTTTCTCTCTCTTTCAATGGGTCTGAATTTTTCTTTCGCACCAGGTGTTAGCCAAAATACGGAACTACTTGCAACTTCTTGGTCGCAGGATTGATCAAATAGTTCTTGAATACGAGAAGGAACCGTATAAGCAAGAAAGTAAGCCTCTTATTTTTTAATTATTTAGCACAAGCTAATAGTTTATAACTTACTTCCCCTTGTTGAGATCTCTCTACCTGACATGGAGTGTGGGTGCACGGGTGTTCCTTTCTCTTAGTTATGAAACAGTTTACAAGTGTGCAAATGAGGCTATGCTTCTCTCTTAATTTCTCACCTCCTAAACACATTCAGTTAACAGACTCATTTAAAATCTTTGCTACAGGGATGACAGTGCGTTTATGGAATTATGTATCAACATTCTCAAATTTGTCTGGCGAGAAGCTTCGTCAGATTTATTCTAAACTTAAACAGGAGCAACACGGAGAAGCAAGGGTAGGACCTTCACAATTTAATGGTTCTGCACCCGGGCATCCAACGCCAGGGTTTATACCCCGAGGTTTAGATGTGGCAAAATTTGAAGCATGGAAACGAAGGAAAAGAGCTGAAGCTGATGGTCATTCCCAAGTTCAGGCCCAACAGCAAAGACCTTTGACTAATGGGACACGCCTATCTGAACCGAACTCATCTTCAGGGATTCTTGGCGCAGCTCCTTCAGATAGCAAACAGCTGGGTAATGGTAGGCCTTACAGAACACATCAGTCTGGCCTTCCCCAAAGACCAGGTTTCTTGTCTGGTCCCAGATAGTTCCACTGGACATAAACTGCCATGGCACCCTTGCAGGGAAGTAATTCAATTTTGTCTCAGTGGCTTCAGCTGCTTCAGTCTACTTCTTTATCTGGAATTACATTGGCCCATGGGAATACAATTTTTTTGCTGATTCCCTGGCCACACATCTGCTATTTCTGAAGCAACTGGAAACCAGAGGACTGCATCATTTAGAAGGCAGAAGGAGTGAATTTGGAGGCCCTTTCCCAGATCAAGGAGATGAAAATTTGAATATATTTAAATTTGTAGGGCACAAATTTCTTCCCATTATAGATAATATCCCAGTCTTTTTCGTTTTTGACGTATATAGTGTAGTGAAAGAGCATTTCCCCTAGATCATCTGTGACAGCATGTCACAGTCTGTATGTATTGTGCTTTTCGCAAAGTGTACATTATCAAATTTTGCTTATTCAATAACTCAACATTATTCTTTACACCAGTGACTCCACTTGACTCGTTCCTTTTTCTATGTCTACTTGTTTTCTGCATTTAGAGATTATTTTTGTCTTGCATTACTGTAAGGTACAACTCACTTAAGATATAGTCGTCAGCAGAGCTCACATTCAAACTCTTTACTGTGTCGAGGGTCTATGTTTAACTCCTGATCTTGTTACTGATTCAGGTAATATTAACATTGGTGTACTTTCCACTACTTTGCTATCGATTCTTTTCTTAGTATGGACTCAGCAAGATTGGTTTTCAGTAGTTGTAGTGCTGATGAAGTCACGAACAACTGTCATCAACGATAATCAGGTACTTAGATGCCATCATTGTTATTTCTGTAAGTGTTCAAATATCATTCGATGTATTTACATTTTATAGCTTTATGAAAAGATGCACTTTTTCAGTTTGTTAGGGATGGTCTTGAAAGTAAGGTGACAAAGCTACTCTTGAGAGTTGTGGCAAATGTGTTGGCTTCTTGCACTAGTTCTCACTTCTCGTGTTAGTAATGGTTTCTGTATTCCTTTGGAGTGCAAATTGTGAGAATGCTTGTCATTTGCTGGAAATACAGTATTACATCTTCCTCGAAGGGCTTGCATTTGGCAAAATGCCAGTAGTACCGAGGGTATCATGCATGTGTTTTGAATTCATGTGATGTTAAGGTGGATATGTTGTTACATGATGTAGGATTAGAAATGATCACATCTAACAAATGGTGCAAGTAGCACACATAGATGATGAAGTGAGATCGCTTTTGCTTCAGATGGTTTAATTTTGGTGATGCACACTGATGTATGATAGCGGATGTGCTAAAATTAGAGGAAGCATACCTAAAAAATCGCATAGAGAAAAGTTGGGGACAAAATATCTATGATCTCCCATAATTGATGTTATGATGATTGAATGTGCTAAAGAAAGAAATCGCATAGAGAGATCCAAGGAAAGGCAACTATTGAGACAATGGATGGAAAGGAAAAGAACATGACATGTTTTGATTGTTCATTCGATGCTATTTCCATTCTGCACAAGGGGTTATTGAATGCAACACTGCAAATGATATTGATTCGGCCTCATCTTTTCATGGATCTCCATTAAGGATTCATTACATTGTGTGGGGGAAGTCCTCCATTATGGATTCATTACATTGTGTCTGGAAGTCCTACAATTCTTAACGCTTATTATTATTACTGTGTATGTATACGTGTATATAATGCACGCAAAGGGAGTAAGCGTTGTGGAATTGGATGCCCTTGGTTTATTGCTTCACGTCCATGTTTTCTAATTTCAGTCTGTTGAGAAACCTCTATCTGCTAAAGCGCTTGCTTTTACCAAAACTTGGAAGTTAGTTGTGTGTAAAGGGTGGAAACTGATGCTGATTCTTTTTGCTACACCATGTTAAATCCACAAGGTCATTAGAGCTAACATATTTTCGTGGGATGATCTAGTATGGCATGTGTGCCAGTTTATGCAATCTATTTTGTTTCTTTTTCCTACTGGGAAGTGGATTTATTGTATTTGTAGTTATTGGTTAGAATGTGTGTTTTGTTCTTTGAATCATCCTGATATAAGCTTCTGAATTGTCTTTGTTTTTTTATTTTTCACAAGCATTTGTTAGTCATGCTTTCGTTGAGTCAAAGAGCTACCAGAAACAACCTCTCTACCTGCACAATGTATGGATAAGGTCTGTGTGCACACTACCCTCCCGAGATCAAACTTGTAGAATTGCACTGGGTGTGTTATTATTGTTGGACAACCATTTGTTAGCCTGGAATTGTTCAAATCATGTACAAAGTCTTAAAATCTTTTAGACGTTCATTTATAAAAGATTTTTATGAATGTACCCGCTGTTCTATATGTTACCACCTTCTCTAACCACCATCGTCAACCACTTCCACCACTAGTTATTTCCACAACTTATCTCCCGTAAAATAGCGCATCGCACTACCACAACCGTCAACCACCATAACCATGCTATCAACTACCTTGGATCCATGCCATCAACTACCATTGGATCAACGACCATCGCCATGACTAGCTCACAATTAGTCACTTTCATCATTAATCACCATCACCAATCACTCTACCACCAACCTTCATTGTACATTCACCACCACCAATCATCTTCACTACTAGTGATTATCGCAAATCACATATATCACCAACTTCAACTATACAACCAACTATACTAATCAGCACAACCAACCACCACTATTAGCCACTCGCACATCCATCACCTTTGAGCGCCATCACACAACTACTATCGCTCACCAATATAGCAATCACAATCCTAGCCTCCTCCACACAACCACGACCCCCAACAACAACCATCTTACAACTATCATCGTCGATCGCCACTACACCTGCTAGTGCTGCTAGCTTTTAGACGTGAGTCATCAAAGAACCAATTCTTACCACACCATGTAAATTAATTTCTCTAATACTCATATTAATCTATTTGTATTCTTTATTTATTATTTTTTAATAAAAATAAATTATCCAAATTTAAATCTTGATAAAATAGATAACCTTAGTTATCCACTGAGCAGATCTAATGCAATACTTAATTTAGATTTATGAATTTAAATAAATTGTGTCTTAGTTTGACTTTGTCAAGAAACAAACAGACCTAAAAGATTTATTGCTTGCAAAAGTCATTTTGCAGCTTGTTTACCTCGAAAATGGTGTTAACGATTATATTTGATTTGTGGTTCTAAAAATAAGTGATTTATTCTAATACTAGTTAATAATCAAGAAATGATAAGTGTAAGTAAGAAGAATGTGATAACCAAACCAGTTTTGCTAAAGGAGCGAGGGCCTCGAGCTTGATGGTTTCAGGGTCTCGAGGTCAGTGTAGTAACAATAAAGTATGAACAATAAATGAAGAATAATAAAGCTGAGGAATAATTGAAGAGCACGTTAAACGAGAAAAAGCAGAGCAAAAAGTTCTATTGCTGTGAATGATTCGTTACAAAATGATTAGGATCCCCTTTATATAGGAGGGAAAAACCCTAATATGGTACATTTTTAATTATGACAAAGAATATTATTGGTACAGCTGTATAACGGCCTAGTACAGATTTGTACTATCTCTCAAAAATCTTATATGTCCTAATCACGTGTCCTTGGGAATTTTTCGCTTTTTCTTAAATGTCATCGATTTTGTACTACCTCGAGGTAGGCCATGTCAGGTCTTCGATGTGCTCTCTCGAGGTATGTACTCTGAGGTCGGACTCGAACCCTGTTTCAAGCCTTCCGAGCTCGGGCTCGGCATAACAGAGACCTCGAAATCGGACTCCTCCGATTTCGGCAGTATACAAATAGTTCCCGCGTTTCTTAGAATGAAATGATAAGAAACTATTTGAATTCTTGACTCTTCGATGTCCCCACCATGATGTCAGTCACGTGAGGTCAGCGATTGGTGTGACAGAAAGGTTGTGCAGAGGTCATGTCTGCACAGTTCTCAAAAAACCATAAATCGATAATGACTATTGGCCGCCCTTTTAGCTTCTCCAACACGCTTAGATGACCTCTATAAATACTCCAGTCCTTCATTTTTTATACTTTGTACAACATCTTCGAATCTTCATTAACTCTTCTCTGCATTCACCCTTTCTTTTTCTTTGTGTTCATCTCTTAACCAGTTTCTACTTCTTATTCTGAAATTTCACAACAAACATGACAAAAACTTCAAAGACAGTTCCCCAAAAAGAGAAAGCCCCTTCATCATCACGCTCGTCTAAGAGCAAAACGGTAGTACCTCCTCGTATTGAGGAGTGTACTCCCGGGACTTGTGAAACATATTCTGATTTCAAGGTCGAAAAACCTTCCTCGGTTGCGGGAGGGTATGAACCCATGTATCAATATATTAGTCTAATAACCGAAACCGAAAAAGTGAAGGCCGATTGCCGTTGATGGGACGCATTACAAATGGAGATCCCTTCACCTGAAGAGGACATAACCACTTACAAAGCTGGTTTCCTAAGCGTATACACATACCCATTCACCTTAGGTCCCGTAGAACCTTCTTTGCCATAGATAGACTCAGTGATCCTCGATTTTTGTCGACAATATCAGGTGACGCTCGGCCAAATCTATCCTTCCTTCTGGAGAATCGTTTACCTGATTAGGTACTTTTGGAACATGGTCGAGGGGGTGCCTTTCACCCTCGACCATCTGATTAGACTGTACAAACCTCGTCTCTATCGAGGTGGCTTGATAAAATTACAACGTCGATCTTCGCTAGCATCGATTAGATAAAGACCGAGGGTGGATGAGCCGCTTTGTTCGAGTCAGGACTTCCGACCTGATTCCTCCTAAGAATATGCCATCCCCCGAGGAATGGAACATGAAGCGTAAGTGTCGACTCATTGAGCATGTTTCATTAATTACATATTTTCTCTATTTTTCGGACTAACTCCCTTCTGATGATGCAGCCGTCGAGTGGTACCCTGGTGCGGTTAAGGACCTCCCGGGCTGGGTTCGACAACTAGCTTCCACCTCCACATATGCTGAGCGCGCCTGGCGTGACTTGGCCAAAGGCCGATGGGAGGCCAAGAACCATGGTGAGTTTTTATCATCGACGTATTTGAATACCTTAGTGAAATATCTCTTAATAACACACTTAACTTTGGTGCTCATGTAGGCCTTAGAGAAGCTGTTTCAATGAGGCCTCCTCCACCTGGTGAGGTAGAGACCCAAAAACCTGCCAAGGATAAGAAGAGAAAGAAAGAGACACCGGCGGAGTCCCCGAAGCCAAAAAAGTCCAAGCTTCGAAAACCTAGGGCCGACACGGTGGCCTTGTCTCCCGAAGTTGCTGCAAGTCTTCGTGCTGAGGAAAAAGAGGGAGAAGAGAGTGAGGGTGAATGCGATGCCCTCCCGTTAGTAACTCGGAGGGGAAGCGGTACCGATTCTTCAAAGGTTACTGCACCAAAGGCTGCCGAGGTGATTCAATCTCGAGCTGAGGGGATCTCCAAAGGGAGCTCGGGCCCAGTCCCCGAACCGGCTGATCACCAGAACGTACCTTGTGCTGAAAAGCATTGGATAGATAGGTCCGAAGAACTCAACCCTGAGGCTCCTCGAAGGCCCTGATCGATCCACTCGGGGTAATTGAAGTGGACAACTCTCCGCCTGGCCCGTTGTTTTCTTTAGGGCAAATACGGGATGCCCAAGATATGAAGACTCCCAACGTGGGGGCATCCCATAGAGAGAATGATGTATTTGGAGAGTGCTTCGTTGGGGTCTAGGAATTCCCCGACCTTGACACCTCATTCATTTTTGAAGAGGCCGAGAAACTTCGAAAACAGGTAATCTTCACCTTAACAATTATATCTTGAATTTGGTTCTTGCCTTTTTGACCTTCTTCCTTTGTTTTTTCGGCCGTAATGCTCTTCGACCAAGACTTCTCCAAGTCACGAGCTGAGCTGGCCCACTGCGAAGATGAGCTTAGGAAACTTATGTCAGAATCGAATGAGCTCAAGGCTCTTTATGCCATAAAGGAGGGGGAACTCAATGACCTTCGAGCAAGTTCGAAGAAGGCTTCCCGAGAGCGGGCCGATTCCATTGAGCAGGTAATATAGCCTTTATGGGCTTATTTTATGCTTACTCATTTTGGTGTTTAATATCTTGACTCGATTCTTGCAGCTCAAGTAGAAGGATGACCTGGTGGGGCAACTTCGGGAGGAGCTTAGGGTCAAAGATGCTGAGATCCTCGGGTTGAAGCAGTGCATGGATGATATGACCTCCGAGAAGGATACTCTTCGAGAGAAGCTGGACTCGGCTGAGCACCAACTTTAGGGTGAAAAGGAAGAAAGCTGTAAATATAAGGAGCTTCATGCTGAATCGGCCGCTGAGTTATCCAAAGTCAAGTCCGAAGCTGATGCACTCACGTCTTCGTATCGGATTGACGCTGCTGCTGCAAATGCTCAGGTAAGAAGGTATTTGCTGAAGCCGAGATCAAGCTTACTCGTGCCCTCGACCATGATCGATTGAAGTCTCAAAGGTAGGCTCTCGAGGAGGTGCATGCCAAAAGTTTTTATCTTTCTGACGAGATCGAGAAAGTGAAGGCCTTAGAAGGAAAATTGGCTGCACTGCTCACTTCCGATGAGGATTCTGTTAGTGGCTCGGAGAGTGATAAAGACGAAGACGAAGTCCCCGGGGGGGGGAGGGGAGGGGAAGAGGCCATCGAAGATGCATCTCCTAAGGAAACTACCTCCGGTCGGGTGACCCCGACAGTAGACTAGGCTTCTTTCATTTTCCTTCTTTTTGTGTAAGGGCTCCGTGTGGGAGATTTGTAAATATGATTTTGTGAACACCATTTGAATATAAAAGAATCTTTTGTTTTGTTAATTTTCGACTTGCCTTTACTTTTGAGATTTGATGTTGTTGACGATCAGTCTGATGTATTAGACTTAGAATATAAAACCCTTAAGTTTCGTGTTTGATCAACGATCGATAATAGGTGACCACTTAGGCTCCCGTCTTCGAGCTAAGCTTTAGCTCGGGATTTTTGAGTCCGAACTGCGTAAGGTCTCTAGCATGGTGAGCTTCGGCCTTGAAGTTCTTTAAGTATCGACCCTTAGGCTTTAAAGCATCGGCCCTTAAACACTTTTTGGTTGGCCCTTAGGATCTTTTAAGTTGGACCTTAAGCTCTTTAGGTTGGCCCTTAGGCTCTTACAAATCGTCCCTTGAGCTCTTACAAATCGGCCCTTAGGATCTTACAAATCGGCCCTTAGGCTCTTTTTAGGTAGGGTCAATTCGACCTCAAAATGGCTATAATTTTCCCCCTTTCTGGCTAAAGACTTGTAAAATTTTTTGTTATGCCTTGGCATTTTTTATATTCGTTCGACTTTTTGACAGTTCGATTGATTGGAACCTCGATTGCAAGTCGATGTGCGATGATAGTTGAATACCTCGTGAGGTTTTCTCGAAGGCTGATTTTTTCGAAGCCTTCACATTATTCGGGGTTGATTTTATCAAAGCCCCTTTGCTTATTCCGAGGGTAGCCTGATTTAACCGTTTTTTTAAAGTATTTGAAGGCCTTTAGTTTTATGGCAGAAGTCGGACATCTCCGGGCCGCATTATTTCGGCCGTAGTGCTTTCATATGACCGTAGTCTTTTATATGGACGTAGCCTTTAGTCTCCCGAGCGAGATGGCCTTGGCCTAAATATCGAGGGGATGCCTTTTTTAAGGTCTTATAAGTTCGTGTATGCCTCATTGAGGTCTTGTAAGTTTGAGTATGCCTCATTGAGGTCTTATAAGTTCGAGTATGCCTCATTGAGGTTTTGTAAGTTTGAGTATGCCTCATTGAGGTCTTATAAGTTCGAGTTTTTATTGGCTCGACGTGTTGACTGTCGATGACAGTCCCCGAGTATTCGAGTATATTTGGCCCTTGAGACGTTAAATGTGAAAATAGTAGACTTCTTCGAGGCACAAAAGTGTTTTGATATAATAAGAGTGCTTTGAGTAATCGATACATGCGTACATGTTTTTGCCATCGGGGGCTCGATTATTCTATATGGACACAGTTCATTTGACCGTTTGGCCCATTACACCCGATCTAAGGGAAAAAGAGTGCAACGTATGCTTTAAAACCCAAGGTCTTCGAGTTGAAGGGTGCTTCGATATCTCCAGTCGAACACCTGTAAGAAGTTAGTATAAAATATAAACGAAAAAAAGGAAAAGGTCATACCTCAACAATAATAGCGTTTGAGCAACGATATATTCCAATTTTTTGGTAGTAGCTCGCCTTCCATTGTGCCAAGTTTGTAGGATTCTTTGCCTACGACTCCGAGAACACGGTACGATCCTTCCCAATTAGGGCTAGTTTCCCTTTGTTTGGGTTTCGAGTATTGAGGGTGACTTTCCTTAGAACTAAGTCTCCGACTCCGAAGTAGCGGAGGTTCGCTTTTCTGTTGTAGTACCTTTCGATCCTTTGTTTTTGAGCGGCCATTCGAACTAATGCCGCCTCACGCCTTTCATCTAAAAGCTCGAGAGAGGTGTTCATGGCCTCATTGTTTGATTCCTCAGTGGTATATTAAAATCTGACGCTCGGTTCCCCGACCTATACTAGAATCAACGCCTCAGACCCATATACCAAAGAAAACGGGGTCTCCCCTGTGCTCGACTTCGATGTTGTTCGATATGCCCAAAGTACCTCGGGCAACACTTATCTCCATTTCCCCTTCGCATCATCTAACCTCTTTTTCAAGTTTTGGATGATGGTTTTGTTTGTGGAATCGGCTTGACCATTTTCACTTGGGTGATAAGGCGTTGATAGTATCCTTTTGATTTTATGGTCTTCAAGGAATTTTGTTACTTTGCTGCCGATGAACTGCTTCCCATTATCGCATGTTATCTCTGAGGGAATCCCGAATCGACATATGATGTGGTCCCATATAAAGTCGATGACTTCTTTCTCTCTTATCTTCTCGAAGGCTTGCGCTTCCACCCATTTTGAGAAGTAGTCAGTCATAAATAAGATAAACCGAGCTTTACCTGGTGCCGTTGGCAGGGGGCCGACGATGTCTATCCCCCATTTCATGAATGGACACGGGGATAGGACCGAGTGTAGTTGTTCACCGGATTGACATATCATCGGTGCAAATCTTTGGCATTTATCACATCTTTAAACAAATTTCTTGGTGTCCTTTTCCATGCTATCCCAGTAATATCTCGCTCTAATCACCTTGCAAACCAAGGAGTTGGCACCAGAGTGGTTGTCATAAGTGCCCTCGTGAATTTCTCATAGCACATAATCAGTGTCCCTTGTCCCAAACATACTGCCAACGGTCCATCGAAGGTCCTCCTATACAATGTTCCATTCTCGTCGAGTGAAAATCGGGCTGCTTTGGCTCGAAGGGCAATTCGTTTGGGTCCGTGGGGAGCTTCCCATATTTCAAGTAGTCGACATACGTGTTCCTCCAATCCCATGTTAGACTCATTGATTTGATTTCTGCATGACCTTCTTCGATCACCGACTTTGATAATTGAACGATAGTCCCCGGGACTATGTCATCTTCTTCAACAGACGAGCCCAAGTTTGCGAGTGCATCGGCCTCACTGTTCTGTTCTCGAGGTATGTGGACCAGGGTCCACTCTTTGAAGTGATGCAATGTCACTTGAAGCTTGTCTAAGTATCTTTGCATACTATCTTCTTAGACCTCGAAGCTTCCATTTACTTGGTTAACTACCAAAAGAGAGTCATATTTTGCTTCGATGACCTATGCTCTTAGGCCTTTGGCTAGTTCGAGACGTGAAATCATGGCCTCATTGTTAGTCAATTTTGAAGTTTTTATAGATTGTCTAATGATGCAGCCAGTAGGCGGTTTTAAAACTATACCAAGCCCGGACCCTTTCACATTCGAGGCACCGTCAGTGAAGAGGGTCCATATCCGCGATGATGTGCCCATTTTTAACAAGAATTCTTTTTCTACTTCGGGCACAAGGGCAGGCGTAAAATCGGCCACGAAGTCTGCCAAAATTTGAGACTTGATAGCCGTTCGAGGTTGATATTCGATATCATATCCTCCAAGTTCGAGGGCCCATTTGGCCAATCGACCCGATAATTCGGGCTTATGCAAAATGTTTCGAAGTGCATATGTAGTTAATACACATATAGGATGACCTTGAAAATATGGTTTCAATTTCCTAGATGCACTTATTAATGCAAGGGCTAATTTTTATAAATGCGGATACCTGGTTTCAGCATCTCCTAGGGTTTGACTCACATAATAGACAGGAAATTGCGTACCTTGCTCTTCTCGAACCAACACTCCACTTAATGCTACCTCGGACACGGCCAAATATAAATATAGTGTTTCATCCTCCTTCGGAGTATGGAGCAAAGGTGGGCTCGAGAGATACCGTTTTAATTCTTCCAAGGGTTGTTGACATTCTGGAGTCCATTCAAAGTTGCTCTTCTTCTTGAGTAGGGAGAAGAAATGATGACTCCGATCTGAAGACCTCGAGATAAACCGGCCTAAGGCTGCTATACGCCCAGTCAGTCGCTGCACGACTTTCATATTGTTTACCACAGAGATCTCTTCGATTGCTTTGATTTTATCGGGGTTAATATGGATCCCTCTGTTCTCCACCATGAAGCCCAAGAATCTGCCCGAGCCGACTCCAAAAGCACACTTCTTAGGGTTGAGTTTCATGTTGTAATTTCTTAAGATGTCGAACATCCCCTGAAATGAGTCAAATGGTCCTCTGCACGCATGGACTTAACTAGAATGTCATCAATGTAAACTTCCATAGATTCGCCTATTTGATGTTCGAACATCTTATTAACTAGGTGTTGATATGTTATTCCCGCATTTTTTAGCCCGAAGTGCATTACATTATAACAATATGTACCATACGTCGTGATGAACAAAGTATTTTCCTGGTCCTCCAGGTTCATTTGAATTTGGTTGTACCTGGAGTAGGTGTGAAGAAAAAGTAAGGATCTTGTGGCCAGCTGTAGCATCGATCAATCGATCGATGTTGGACAGTGGGAAGGATTCTTTAGGACATGCTTTGTTCAAATCTTTGTAGTCTACACACATTCTAAGTTTGTTCCCCTTTTTAGGGACTACCACTACGTTAGCTAGCCATTCGGGGTATTTCACTTGCCTAATGGATCATATTTTGAGAAGTTTAGTTACCTCATCTTTGATGAATGCATGCTTTACCTCGGATTGAGGTCTCCTTTTTTGTTTCACCGGTTTGAACCTGGGGTCGACACTTAGTCAATGGGTGGTTACCTCCGTTGGGATCCCTGTCATATCTAAATGGGACCAAACAAAACAATCAATGTTATCGATAAGGAATTAAATGATTTTTTTCCTCAGTTCGGGTTTTAATCCCGTTCCCAAGTATACCTTTTGTTCTGGTAGGTGCTTAGCCAACACCACCTGTTTGAACTCCTCGATAGTGGACTTCGTTGCATCTGACTCCTCGGGGGAGACAAAGGCTCAAGGGGCAAGGAAATCTTCCTCGTCCTAGATCGCATGTTCTTCGGGCTCCTGTCCCTCGGGCGCAACCGAGGGTACGGGCTGTAATTGCTATTTGGATACCTGTTTATCCTTTGACTTCTATGAGATAGATGATGTTGATACTGGTGCCATGTCGTGTACCGTGAACATCTCCTTAGCTGCATGTTGCTCTCCATATATCGTCTTTATGCCATCCTTTGTTGGGAACTTCATCATTTGATGAAGAGTTGATGTCACTGCCTTCATTCAATGGATCCATGGCCTTCCAAGTAGAGCATTATATCTCATGTCACCTTTGATGACATGAAACTTGGTGTCTTGTATGGTTCCAGCCATATTGGCTGGGAAGATGATTTCGCCCTTCGTTGTCTCACTTGACATGTTGAATCCATTCAGGACTCGAGGGGCGGGTATGATTTGGTCGAGCAACCCGAGCTTCTCCACGACCCTCGACATGATTATATTGGCTGAACTACCTGGATCCACGAGCACACGTTTAACTTGAACTTTATTTAAAAGGATAGAAATTGCCAATGCATCGTTGTGAGGCTGAGATAAGGCCTCGATGTCTTCCTCGCTGAATGTGAGAGTATCCTTGGACCTATATCCCGAGTTCGTTTCTCCCTTCCGATAGATACGCTCGTTCGTTTGAATATGGGTCCTTGTGGGATGTCGACTCCTCTGATGATAAACTGATCCCGAGGGGGCTCCCGACTGGTCGTCCTCGACCCTAATTTTTGACTGGTACTTGTTGCGCACACCCACCAAAGTTACAGCGGGATACTCGATCAAGTTTTGCTTTAGCTGCCTCGAAGCTATTGAGCTTCGTTCATTCAGTCCATGTGTGAAGGCCTATACAGCCCAGTCATCGTAGACTGGTGGTAATTCCATTCGTTCCAACTTGAAACGGGAGACGAACTACCTTAACATCTCGTTCTCTCTTTGCTTGATTTTGAATACATCAGACTTCCTCGTTGCAACCTTTATGGCACCAGCATGTGCCGTTACAAATGAGTCTGCCAACATGGTAAACGAATCTATTGAGTTCGGGGGAAGGTTATGATACCACACCATGGCCCCCTTGGACAAGGTTTCTCCAAATTTCTTCAGTAGGATGGACTCGATCTCGTCGTCCTTCAAATCATTTTTTTATACCACAAGTATATGTGGTGATATGCTCGTTGGGATCTGTGGTCCTGTTATATTTTGGGATGTCGGGCATCCGGAACTTCTTCGGAATGGGCTTCGGAGCCGCACTCAGTAGGAATGGTTTTTGTACAATCTTCTTCGAATCTAGTCCCTTCAAGACATGGGGTGCTCCCGGGATCTGGTCGACCCTTGAGTTGTAGGTTTCCACTTCCTTATCGTTGTCCTCTATCTTCTTTTCTCCTGACTCGATCCTCTTGGTGAGTTACCCGATCATTTTCATGATGGTGGGGTCAGTTCCCGACCCATTGTTGCTTGATATCTCGGGGGTTGGATCGACTTGAGGAGATGTTTCTGGTCCCGCTCCGCTCGGAGTCTTTTGTTGACTCTGTAACTGAGCGATGACTATCTGTTGTGCTTGTAACATCTTGAAAATTACTTGGACGCTAACTTCTCCGACTCCTTTACCCCGTGTCCTTTGGCCAATGGGTTGAACTTCCCCCTGCACGCTTCCTCCGACGTCCATACTCAAATCAGTGTTTATAGCAATGTGTGAGCCAACATCGACTGGGTTGGGAATAGGTGCTCCTCCGGGGTTGAGCGGTGGCACACCGGCTGCTGAAGCTGTTGCATTATTTTCTCCATGGAATCCGAGGCCATCGCTACCATGTACTGGTGCGTTTGCTGAGTTTGACATATTTTAGCCTGAAATCAAAGAATCTTGGACAAGAAAAAATGTGAAGAATAACGTGTGTTACTAGAAAACTAGCGTTAAAATAATTACTATTATCTTTAGCCCACGGTGTGCGCCAAACTGTTTACCTCGAACGTGGTGTTAACGATTATACTTGATTTGTGGTTCTAAAAATAGGTGATTTATTCCAATACTAGTTAATAATCAAGAAATGATAAGTGTAAGTAAGAAGAATGTGATAACCAACCAGTTTTTCTAAAGGAGCGAGAGCCTCGAGCTTGATGGTTTCAGGGTCTCGAGGTCAGTTTAGTAACAATAAAGTATGAACAATAAATAAAGAATAACAAAGCTGAGGAATAATTGAAGAGCACGTTAAACGAGAAAAGGCAGAGTAGAAAGTTCTATTGCTGTGAGTGATCCCTACAAAATGATTGGGGTCCCCTTTATATAGGAAGAGAAAACTCTAATATGGTACATTTCTAAGTATGACAAAGAATATTATTGGTACAAATGTATAACAGCCTAGTACGAGTTTGTACTATCTCTCACAAATCTTATCTGTCCTAACTACGTGTCCTTGGGAACTTCCCGCTTTTTCTTGACTGTCATCGATTTTGTACTGTCTCGAGGTAGGCCATGTCGGGCCTTCGATGTGCTCTTTCGAGGTATGTACTCTGAGGTCGGACTCGAACACTGCTTCAAGCCTTCCGAGCTCGGACTCAACATAACAGAGACCTCAAAATCGGATTCCTCCGATTTCGGCCGTATACACAGCTTTTGAGGCGAATCTATTGATTGAACACTGGCGTATCTCAATCATGGAAATTTTCTGTTTGCAATATTTTTTCTATTCCAATGAAAAAATATAATGTCTAAAAAAATTATTTGATTTTGTTAAATTTACACTCTTATATTCTTTTACACTGTTACATTCAAGTTAATTTTTTCTTCTGACATTCCCATGCAATGATATTTTCTTACTCTCATACTTATTCTTAACACCAATATATGAATCTCAAACCAAACTAAGAAAATAAGACCAAATTCTTTTTCCATGATTGAGATACGCCTCTGTTCAATCAATAGATTCGCCTCAAATTCTGCAAAATGACTTTTGCAAGCAATAAAGTTTTTGGGTCAGTTCGGTTCTGGACAAAGTTAAAATAAAAGTACTCCCTAAATGATTTTTTAGTTGTTTTTACATATATTAAGAAATTCACTTTTTAATATTAATTAGCAATGAAATTGACGATATTAATCTTCACTATCTCTTCACGTAAACACTTCTAACACATACTCCAACACTATTTACTTCAAGGGCAATGTAGGAAAAAATAATTAATTCGTTATTAAAATCTTGAAAAATCACTTATTTTGGACCACAAAAAAATTGTCAAAAAATCATTTATTCTGGATCGGATGGAGTATAATATATGCATTATAAAAAAACAATTAACAAAAAATCACTGAATAATTTTTGTGTACACCTTTTTCTTTTTCATATATTTGATGAATTGCATTGAAGCTGATTTACCCTTGTGTTGAATAATGTAAACTGAAAATAAAATTAGTTTGGATAGTTATTATCCTTTTCTTACATTTACAAAGCATAGTCTATAATCATACAAATTCACATCTTCTAATCTTTTCCATGACTAAACATAGTTTTGTTTTTATTTCTTTTATCACACTTTTTATGTATTTTCGTTCCAAAAAACTTGCATAGAGATTTTAATAATCAAAAAGGAATTACGACAATTAAGTATACACGAAAAGAAAAGAATAGAATTGAATCACCAAGCATACCCGTAAAGAATAATCCAAATAAAATTAGGATTTTGAATTTAAAATTTATGTGTTCATACCGCCATTTTAGTTCATATATTATAATAACAATTGAATTTATAATAAATTTTTTTTATAGATATTTAGTGAATCTAGGTTAGTCAACTAAAACAATTTAAAAAAAAAAAAAAAA